>PVJC01018098.1:0-31732 GCA_004026665.1 Murina feae | reverse complement strand
TTAATGTGTGCTATCATCACTGCCAACAGTACAGGAGCACACAGATAGACTTTATGGACCATGGTGCCACACCCTGGGGTCTTAATACCTGTGGGGACTTATAGTCTCCAATTCCCTGTCGCCGAGCCTCTAACTGTTCAGTGGGGCTCCCTTGCGATAGGGCCAGACACAGTGAGGTTTCTTGGAATGGAACCTTATTCTGTGATCCTTTCAACCACCAGGTGTTAAAATGGTCAATTACTCTTAACACCTCAGAGGGCAGCTGGGAGGGCAATGTTACTAAACAGACCAGTAAGTCCACCCAGCATTTCTTTCAGCCCTGCTTTAGGCTCCCTTTCCTTTTTCTTATAAGCAACGAGAGCTCTTTTGATTGCACCACTGCAAAAATGTATCTTACTTTGGGTTTCAGCCACCTGACTGGGCTAAACTCCGCTAACCTATTCATTTGGGCTACCTTAGCTGGTATAGCATTCTCCCTCTTCTGCTGTATGTTTACCATGATAGCCCGAATAAAGGCACAGCAGGTCATGATAATACACATCCAACAGGCGCTAAAAAAAAAAGGAAGGGGGAGATGTAGGTAGAGCACAGGAGGTTTGTCTCGGTGCAGTGGCTGATGCAATGCTGTGAGCGCACTCCAGCAATTGAAATCTTTCTGGCACACCAGGAAGATGGCAACGCCCGCCTGAGCCCCTCCCAGAGCCACCTACATAGTACCCTGACCTTTAAGCTCATTGGCTCCCTAAGAAGACCTGGTGTTCCATGATTGGCTACCTCTGCTAATATATACCGCTGTATTCCTCAATAAAATTAGACCTGCATCACAGAACCTGGTCTCCGGAGTCGTGCATGCAAGCATCCTAGCGCTAGGGGCTCCGTCGTCCTCACCCCTGGGAAATCCTCTGCTTCAATTCCCAGTTGTTCTGCTGTTAGGGTCAATTTGCATATTACCCTTTTATTATATAGGAGGATACCTAGCATATATTCAGTTTTGCTAATCATCTCCAATATGTATTTTTAATTGTTTTTTTTCCCCCAGTGAAAATTCAAACAAGTTCCAACCAGTGCCTTTAGTTGATTCTCTTCAATCTTTTAATCAATTCCCTTTCCATGCCATTGATTTGTTGGAGAAACCAGTATTTGTACCCCCCGTGGATAAAAATGGTTTTTGGTGGAAGAAAGACCAGTGGGATAGGGGGCCAAGGTGATGCATGTCCAGCTCTGATGGTAATTATCAGTTTGACCTTGGGATACCGCGTTGACCTTTCTGAGTCTCAGAATAAAAGCATTCAACCAAGTTGTCTTTGAGACTCCTTTAAAAAACAAACAGAGGAAACGGGACCGAAATGGCTGCTTTTCTATGTGCCAGACCCTCACACTCACAAATACCTACAAGGAAGATACTGTTTCTACATCTGAGAAAAACAACCAAACAGCCAAATCCAGCCAGGCTGAAGAAAGCGGACCGTCCGACTTGAAGCCTTTCTGAAATTAAAGGGAGAACACCAGGAGGCCGGAGAGGGGCTATAAGCGGCCCCCTGGGTTTTCTTACCTCACGCGTCCCGACCTCTTTGACCCCAGCAGTTCATTCCTCCCGCATGGACAGGGCATGTAATGTCTGAAGTTCCTTCCTTCTTGTGCAATGCATTAAGGTTTCCGCGAGAAGATTCCGGGACCACGGAACGGGAGAGCAGGAAGGGACCTGAGCACTCACGTGCTCAACTCCACCTGCGATGCGCAGCTCCCCGCCCTTCCGACGCAGGCGGGCCACGGAGGCCTGCCTTCCTCCAGACTTTGTCTTCGGAACCCCCACTGTTTGGGCCTTGCTCTGTTGATTTACGTTTCGTTTTTGAAAACGGTTCATTTTTCCACCAACCGTGTTTCCCTTTTCTGTGTCAGGGTCTGTGGAAGCCTCGCTGAAGAGCATCGAGGAGGTTCCTGCCGGGTTGGTGGCCCGGGTGGGGGTGGGGGTGGGGGTGGGGGTGCGAGGACCCGTCCTCAGGGACAGGGCTCCGTGTCCCGTGGGGAATCCTGCCGCCACGGACCAGCTCCGGCCTCAGTGGGGCAGCAGTAAATGTGGGAGCCGGAGTGGTCACTCCTGCTGAAATTTCCCCTCGGTAACAGCCTTCCAGGCAGCGGCCTGCTCTTCCCTTTCAGTCTCTTCCGCATCCCCGCGAGATTTGCCAGCAACTCCCGTGGGTGTTCTCGCGAGAACGGGCCGCACAAGCGCAGAACATCCGCAGGCCGCGTGCACTGCTTCAGATCCAGCGAGCGAGCAAGGGCCCTTGTTGCCGCTGCTCCGGTTCGTAATGTCCACTCGGGCCAGAGCAGACTCGGTTGCACACCTAGGGTCGGCAGGTAGTGAAAGACGCCTCTGCGAGGGGCCGGCGGCCACCTAGGAGCAGCAGCCCCGGAGGTCGTGGCTCCCGGAAGGCTGCTCGGATCTGCTTCTGGAAGCTTCCAGGAACCACCCACCTGCAGTAGGAGTGGTTCTAGCGCAGCAATAGTTTCCGCACAGCTGGCTGGCCCATGTTCCTGGAGGAGAGGACCCTGACGTCAGCGGGGTTTTCGGCGGTAGCAATGGCATGAGCTGCCTGCGGAAGGTTCTCTTAAGACTACTGATGCAGAAGCCATCACTCTTCCCTCTGTAGGCGAACTGTTCTATGTGTAAGTCAACGTTGGTGGCACCTAAGTGGGTTTCTGCTGCAAAGAATTGGAGGACACCCTCCTCCTTAATTTGCAGGGCGTCAAGGGCTCCGAACATTGTGAAAATTTCCCTGTAAGTTACGAGGGGGAAACCGGGACAGTGCTGTAAGGATGCCTCTATGGGTATTGCAGGAAGGCGTTCCTTGATTTTTTCATGAACATCTCTTAACTTTCACATAACTCGCCTACTGACTGAAGACTGTACTTAATCGTCCTCTTTGACCAATGACCTTCAACCGCACACGGTGATATTATCCACTCCTTATGGCCCCTTTCCTGTGAATGCACCCCACTGGTTAATACTCCTTGTGAAGTGTGGCTTCCACACTTGGACACAGTATTCCAGGTGAGTGACCAGCGTGGGGCAGGGACTCTCACTGACCTTGCTCTGTACATTATGTCTAGGTATAAGGCCCAATATTCCTTTGATGATCTTTTATAAAGATGTGTATGGAAGGGTGTTGGTTTCAGAAATCAAGGACCTAAGATCCTTAGAATATTAATGCTAGGGTCCTTCAACTGGAGAAATTTTCACAGGAATAAAAGCCCCCCATAAGAACACTATAATTGTGAGTTTTTATTTCAATGGGCTTTTACGTTGCAATGTCATATTGAAGATGTTCCTTTAAAATGCTCAGTTATCCAAGACATTCCTTGTCTACATAGAATTCCTTGGACTGACCTTTGTATTTTCCTCTTAGAAATTTACTCAACTCTTCCAGCTCAGAAAGTCTGGGTTATGCTATTGTGATGGGTTTTGGAGTTATCAGCTCCATGGCATTAGGTGCCGTTCTCCTGTAATATGCAGCTTTCTTCTATAAAGGAGAAGAACGCGAGTGGAAGTTGGAGTATTGGAAGAGCTCAGAACCAGTGTGTGGGAGTGGCTTCAGGAAACCATGGAATGAATGAGGCTATCAGGAGATAATGGGAATAAAAGCCACAGACTGGTGTGGCATTTCATGAAAAAAAGCAAAAAAAAAAAAAAAAAAAAAAAAAAAGCAGTATTGTGAGCAGGCTGTGGTTCAGCATAGTAGGGCAGGTGGTAAGAAGTACTGCATTTTGCTCTTGTTCTTATAATACAGAGTTCCTGCAGTGTTTCCTCTTTGCCCTACTCTAATCCTAACTTCATAAATTAGGCAAGTTGTTTAAACTTTGAGCTATGTTTTTCTTGTTGCTACAAATTATTTTACTACTGGTGACTGTAACTTTCTCTCCATGGTTTTTTAAACTTCTTCCCAACCTTCAGAGATGGTTCTGGAAGGGTGTATCCTAGGAACTGGTGATCTTTATCACCTTTCTGTGGCCTCCAGATGTGAGGATGGGACATCCATCTAGCCTTTGACCAAATTCCCTTGAATGAATATCAAGCTTCCCTATTTAGCGTGGAGCTGCCAGGGCCTCCCTGGCCAGATGCATCACATGCCTCCTCCCCCTGCCAGTGGGGGCGTGGTATAGGGGAGGGATATAGGGTACCGACCCTTTTTTTCTCTGGATAAAGGGTAACCAAGGAAGGTTGATATGTCCTTGGACACACTGCCAAAACCTGCTTCTCCCACAAGTATGGAGCCAGGAGAAGTGCACTGGACAATTTGAGTGACATCCAGAGGTCATACCAACTCACTAAGTCCTCCTCCTTGAGTGAATGTGATAGTTTCACTAAGACCAATGTAGGGAGAATACTTCCGTAATGGCAGTGCACTCAGTAGCTTCTAATGCAGCCGAGCCAAACCTTCAACATAAATCATCCTTTTCCCCAGACATTTGCTTTTTACTCAAACAAAATCAAAAGATTCTTACCTAAAATTATGCAAGGGAAGTTTTAGAGAAGCTCTTTGAAACAAGTTAATTTTTCCCCATTTCTTCCCTCTGCACTTCTACAATCCCCATTGTTCAAGGAATTACTGAGCAAACCAGGCAACCTCTCTTTCACTCCACAAAGAAATTTAGCAATCTCTGAGGCTGTGTCACCTTGCCAGCAGAAACACTGAATGGCAATAGCGCTGAGAGTCAACACTAATAGCCGACACCAAATTAAACTGCCAGACTTGGTGTGATGTAGCTCTGTCACCTCTTGACACTTCCGATGTGAGTACAGGGGCTTCTGCAGGAAATTCATCAGCTGTAGTTCATGACGCATCATCTTTACATATCTGTCCATCTACATTTGTCAGCAACAGGCAAGCCTCAAATGACTTCAGTGATTGGTATATAGATTGCACCACCTCCAGACATAGTAAACAGGGTTTTAACTCTTGGGGCTCCTAGCTCTGCCTTCCTCTCTGACAAGGCCTGGTTACTGGTGTTGCCATTCTCCCTGTGTTTCGCGCAGTGATTGACAGAGGCTGATGAAGAAGATCTTTTTTCTTCTTCCTACTAACCAGTATCTCAAATGTGTCTCTTCTATTCTGCTGACACACATGTTCTCTTTTGTCATCTAAAAATGTGTATTTGCTCATTCATGGCTTGATTTACCATTGCTCTGATGGGGGACATTAGAATTTTAGTACAGGCTCATCTTGCTAATCAAACTTGTTTGCTTCGCTGTGGAGAATGTCTCTGACTTTTCCATGCCTTCCAAGAAGATCATTTTTTGTATAGTAATAGCTACGAATGTGCCAAGATCAGGGGCTTACTGATTTTAAAATATTTTCAGATCCTTAAAGGTTCCATTGGTCATTACCATCTGAGGTATTTCTTTTGTACATTTGTCAACACCCTCAAGCTCTTACACACTCTAGGAGTATATTAAATAGCTTTCCAGGAGTTGCAACTATTTTTTCCCCCCTTGAATCTCTTCCTAATGTGATTTCAGAAAGAATAGTCTCTAATATATAAATAGTGGTGAGGACATGAGAGCCTGATTTTGGTATCATATCACAAGCTCTATTTAAAATTTTTTGTGAGTTTAGTGCCATGACATCAGTCTCCATATGCATTTCTGTAGAGTGAAAGTTACACTTGTTCACAAACCACGGATGTGTTTATTGTTGTTTTTAGGGCTACTGATCTTTTATTTCTTTTTTAAAAATTTTTTATTGTTGACAGTTTTACAGATGTTTTTGCTCTTTCCTCCCAGTGACCCCCTCCTCCCCACTCCTGTCCGCTCATGCAACAGACTGAGGATTCTCAGAGGGAAAGGAGGCAGGGAGAGATTAACCGAAGAACTTATATGCATAACCCATGGACACAGGCAACTGAGCTTTTCTAGAGCAAGGTTGATGCTTTCTTGTTTTTAGTTCTTTGATAAATAGAGCACTTAATGTTGTTATCTTAGTGATTTGGAAATGCTGCCCCATGCTGGCTCATGGAGGCCAGTCTCAGGCCATGGGTAGTGTTGCCCCTCAGGCTTTAAGATTCATTTGCATTGTTCTTACTTTTGGCACCCAGTCACTTCCTTGAATTCTGGACCATTGATGGGTTTCATAGGGTGTTTAAACATAGCCCTGTGAAGACATATCTGGTGGCTGTTGTCAGATGGGGCTTCTGGAGTGTGGTAGGGGTGTAAGAGTGCAGTAGGGTTTAGGCCCAAATCCCTAACTGGAGATGGGAATCCATCCCAGAATGGGCTTTCTAAGGCAGGTAAAGGCCTGTTTAAAAATCTTTAAATAGTTTGACTTTAGCTTTAAAATAATCTAGGGGTGGATGAGTGGGTAGAGGTGATGATGGAGAATAAGAGGTAAAATAAGATTTTCCAGGAATTGATAGTGTTGAAGCTGGGCATTCATTAAACTGTTCTCTCTTCTTTTATATATGTTTGATAATCTCCATAATACCAAGTTAAAAAATGATACTAAATTTCTTGAAACGTTGGATATGGCTCTGTGAATTGAAATGACACTGAATTTGACTATTACTAATAGTTAATTAATGTTAATTTTACTTGGATATCAAAAAGGATTCAATGTGTCTGTATTAGTACCTTTTGGACTTTCCTTGTTTCACAAACCACTGGTTTTGGTGTCAGACTTTAAGCTTAGGTCAGCTCTACACTGTCCAAGGAAAAGCCTGATATTTGATGTACTTACCCAGGGTATTGACTGGCACTTTAAGAATATAAGGCTTCCCCTTCCTCAGCTTTTCACCCTGGAATTCTCCTGAGAATTGTGGCTGTGAGGCAGGGCTGGCAGAGAAGGAAGACAGTGCTTACAAGACTGTGTCCACATGAATCATGTTTTTACACATATATCATCCCATTTGAGATTCATTCCTGTTCTTTAGAACACTCGATTCAAAATGCAGAAAACCCATTACTTTTAATCAGGCTAGTCTATAAATCAAGGCAGATCATGTCACATAAAGGTTTATGGCATTATGGTAAGATTAAATATCTACCATTTTCCAAATTCCACATGGGTTTCATGAATTAACAAATATTAAGAAGAGCATGCTTAGGGTGAAGTCACAGAGCACAGTCCTCGACTGATTTACGTGCAGGACTACAATCAAATACAGTCGAGAGCAGGAACAAACTCGTTTCCTTAGATCCACTGTGGTGAGGTCAGGATTAAGTGTCCAGAACCAGTTGAGAAAAAACAGGGAACAAAATGGTTCCATACTTTGAATCTGTCTTATACCTCATATCTTGGAACCCTTTGGAACGAGAGTGCTTAGAAGATTTTTGTAAAGTGATAGACATCTCAGCTATGAGCTGTGAGAATCTCCTTTAACAGGGGACTGCACTACTTGAATATATCTTTGACATGCATATGAAGCATGGAGATGGTGAAAATAAGTCAGGGGATAAAAACAATTGAGACTGGCCACTCAAGACTATTTTCAGAGGCTGTGACTTGAAGTGGCTGAGGTAAACACTTAGCACACTCAGCTGGGGATTATAATGGGCGTGCTGACAACCCTCACTAATTAGGATGCTCTCAGGCAGCTCTGTAATAGCTTTGGGGAGCTGCTGTCAGCAAACAGTGTTATATTGGGGGGTCATTGCATCGGTGACTCTCTGCATCTCAGAGGGTTCGCTTGCCTCTCACCTAGCAGTCTGTCTCGCTTCCAGCCCTCTCTCTAACACCCCAAGGATCTCAGTGCCCTTCTCCAAGAGACACAAAGGATTCTGAGCTTACTCACCGCCTCCTCCCAAGGCAGAAGGTGAAAGATGATACCTGCAAACACACAAACTAATTATAACCCTATTTAGTTCCTGTGGGTGAATCTCTCCGTCATCCCCTTTGCCCTTTCCCACACTTAATTCCTATTTGGTGAGGAGGGAAGGATTATTTCTGGAAACCAGCCTTTCCCCTCTAGCTCTCTCCCAGCCACCAAACACCAAACAAAGGCTAGTCATCCTGTGGTAATTAACAATCTCATTTTGAGGAGTACATTTTATGGTCCTCTTGGTCAGGTAAATTCTAAATTAGCTCAGTTAAAACGCCTCATAAGACACAATGCTGCCGTCCCTATTAGCTCCTGGACTTCCGCCAATGCACCAGACTATTTTGGGAGCTGGGCTTCTGGCAAGAGGAATCATTACCCAGAGATTATGTACAGGATGAGTGGTGTGGAGGACATGCAGTAATGGTGGCCTTCTCTCCTCTGGCTTCACTCTGAAGTTCTGGCATGATAAATGAAGGGTTAGAAAGGATTTATTGTCGGGCGAACAGAATATGGGATGCTGAGGGAGTGCTCAGGGACCTGTCACTGAGGTCACCTGCTCTGCTGTCACCCAGAAATGCTTGGGTAAGACTGATGCCAGGTTCAGTCTTGGGATTCACAGTGTCCCTGAAGAGGAGAGATGGGCTCTATAGACACTGCCAAGAGTGATTTGACCACCTCAAGCCATGTGTGTAGAGTGGACCCAAGTGGAGAGAGGCTGGGGGCTCCAGTCCCTTCTCAGGCAGAACCTCTGGATGACTGTCAACAAGTTACTTTCTCCTTTCTTATTCTGTTTCTTCACATATCAATTGAAGAGGTTGTGCACTCTGACCCCTGAAGTTCTTCTATATCAGATATCTTGATATTCTGGAACTCTGTGCAAATCAGTAGAGTCCTCTCAGGATGTTTGCCTCAGTCTCTGTAGACAACTGTGAGCTCTGTGGGCCCAGGTGAGGTGCCCCTCCTCAGGGTGGTGTTTAAGGTATAGTTGCCTCTGGTTCTGAAAATACGTCTTTCTAAGATTTTTTTACTGGCCACTTTTTATATTCTGAGCTCAAAAGGAGGAAGGGATTCAGCACAAAATAATAAGTCCACTGTGTTCTGAAAGCAAAGAGCAGAACACAACTTTAAAAAAGATATGCAGACAGCCCTGATCAGGTGGCTTAGTTGGTTGGAGCATTGTTCTGTACACTGAATGTTTCGGGTTTGATTTCAGGTCAGGGCACATACCTATGTTGGGTGCAAACAGGAAGGCAACCAATTGATGTTTCTATCTCTCCCCTTCCTTCTCTCTAAAATTAGTAAGCATGTCCTCAGGTGAGGATTAAAAAAAAGATATGCAAATAAAACTTTTTAAAAAAGGACAATGTGCCAAAGCAGTTTGATATGTATGTACTGTGGGTAGGAGTAGGGGATAGGTTACTGCCATGAACAAAATATTCTCTCTGCCTTTAAGTAGCTTGCAACCTAAGGGATTATAATATGAGCTCAAAGAATTCAATGGAGTAAGAAGAGTTGAGTTTTAGCTAAAGTATCCAGTAGAAAACTTTGAAATTGAAATGAGTGTGGAGCAACAATTTTTAAAAGCATAGTGGTATTAGTTATGGTACTACCTAGATCTAGGATGGGAGCATTTGGTGGCCCTTACTTTGGGCCACTGGTATCACTAAG
Organism: Murina feae; assembly: GCA_004026665.1. NCBI lineage: Eukaryota > Metazoa > Chordata > Mammalia > Chiroptera > Vespertilionidae > Murina > Murina feae. The sequence continues at coordinate 22,252 of PVJC01018098.1, read as the reverse complement.
GATTACACAGCTTTACTTCCTCTGTGTAGAATTTGTTAAGAAAATATGAGAAACAAAAATTAAGGCTCCTGGACTCGATATACACTGGGGGAATGGGAGAATGACTGCAAGGAGTGAGACTTAAATAGTGCTTCATGTGATAAAGAGCTTGAATTGGATCCACAGGACAATGAGAATCCACTTTGGTACATTAAAGTATGGGCTGGTGTGCTCATCACATCATTGGAAAAAAGAACTTTGGCAACAGTCAGAAGGTTTGGTGGAGGAGACAGTCATCAACACATGTGTTTGATAAAACGATGGCAACAGCTCAGATCACAGAAAATGAGATATGTAAAACTTGGTGAAATTTTGAAGCCAAGAGACAATATCTTATTCACATTGAAATATATAAATTGTTTGAAAATAATCATGTACAAGAACCAAGATGGCGGCATAAGGCATATACCTGAATGTGCAGCCTCCCACAACCACATTAAAAAATACAACTACAAAGCTAAACAGCCATCCTCCAGAACCAAGGGAGTGGAAGCTTTACAACTAGAAGGCAAGAGAAGGAGTGCATTGAGACTGAGTAGAAGTTCCTGGTGCCAAAACAGAGAGGTACGGTCTTGTGTGCGGTGTGGGCAAACGGTGGTGGCAGCTACACCTGGGTCAGCAGCTTGGAAGGGGTTTACAAGCTCTGGGGTCGCACTAAATGCATTACAGGCGATCTGGCATCGGGGCAGAAGATGAGTGGCGTTCTAGCAGAGCTGTTTGCAGCGATTACTGATGCGGAGCTCCAAGACTCGGGGACTCAGGGGCACATAGACACCAGGGCATGGAGACGCCAAAACGGGGAAGGACCACGGAGCCGGCTAAGGGGCAGCCATCACGGGTTGCTCCGTCCCAGTGATTCTGAGACCCTGCCCCACCCAATTTACAACCCCACCCAAGCTGTGAGCCTGTCTGCCTGCAAGCCTAACCTAACAGATTGCAGCTGGGACAGAACTCCAAAAACTTCAAACCCCAAAGAATGAGGAGAAAGGCCTGGAGGTCATTTCCTCTCAGTGACACCAACAGCAATCAAGACTTAACTACAATAAGACTGTCCACCCAGTCCTCATAGGCATACACCAAGAGTGCCCACCCCAGGTGATTGGGGAGGCAGAATCACTGGGCCCTATAGGACACCTAGCACAGAAAGCCACTCTATCAACACAGGAAGCAGCCAAAATGCGGAGACAAAGAAACAGAGCACAAATGACAGAAATGGAGGAAATCAAACAACTGGATATAGAGTTCAAAACCACAATTATAAAGCTACTCAAGAATCTTCGACGAACCTCTGAGGAACCAAATGAGACCTTCAAGGACCTTAATGAGAATAACAAAAAAAATGGAAAAGGACCGATCAGAAATTATGCATACACTGACTGAAATAAAGAATAATATACAGAGATCCAACAGCAGACTAGAGGATCGCAAGAATCAAGTCAAAGATATGAAATACGAAAAAGCAAACACCCAACCAGAAAAGCAAAAAGAAAAAAGAATCCAAAAATATGAAGATAATGTAAGGAGCCTCTGGGACAACTTCAAGCATACTAACATTAGAATTATGGGGTGCCAGAAGAAGAGAGAGAGCAAGAGATTGAAAACTTATTTGAAGAAATAATGACAGAAAACTTCCCCCACCTGGTGAAAGAAGTGGACTTACAAGTCCAGGAAGCACAGAGAACCCCAAACAAAAGGAATCCAAGGAGGACCACACCAAGACACATTGTAATTAAAATGCAAAGGGCAAAGGACAAGGAGAGAATCTTAAAAGCAGCAAGAGAAAAACAGTTGGTTACCTACATGGGAGAACCCATATGACTGTCAGCTGATTTCTCAACAGAAACCATGCAGGTCAGAAGGGAGTGGCAAGAAATATTCAAAGTGATGAATAGCAAGAACTTAAAACCAAGATTACTCTACCCAGAAAAGTTATCATGTAAAATTGATGGTCAAATAAAGTGTTTCACAGACAAGAAAAAGCTAAAGGAGTTCATCACCACCAAACCAGGATTATTTGAAATGTTAAAGGGCCTTCTTTAAGAAGAGGAAGAAGAAGAAAAAGGTAAAAATAAAAATTATGAAAAACAAAGTGACAACAAATACATATCTATCAACCAGTGAATATAACAAATCAATAGAAATATTTGATGAACAGAATATACTGGTGAATAGAATAGAAGTAAGGGCATAGAAAGGGAATGGACTGACAATTCTCAGGGGGGAGGGGGTGTGAGGGGTATGGGAAGAGACTGGACAAAAATCTTACATCTATGGATGAAGATAGTGGTGGGAGTAACGGCATGGGGTTGGCGGGGGGGAGGAACCAGGTGGAGGGGAACTATGAGGGTTAAAAAAAAGGAGCATCTATAATCTGAACAATAAAGACTAAAAAAAGAAAATAATCATGTAGAGATGTAAAGATGCACAAATTAAGAAGAACAAGAAAAACAACTGCTACCGTCTACTGAATTTTTATTATATTCCAGGCATAGTTTACTTATTTTATATACTATCTCATTTAATCCTCAGAATAATCCTATGTGGTAGGTATTATGATTCCATATGCATATGAAGAAACTAAGTCTGACAGATTTTAAGTCCATAGTTAAAAACTATGGAAGATCAGGTTATAATTAGGGGAGGGTCCTTCCTTGGAGTTTAGGCTTTTCTGGTTCCAGATCTCACTCCCTATGCAGCATAACCGCACTTGTTCATGAAGCATCATGCTGTTATACTAGAAGCCTGGTGGATGACATTCATGCATTGGGGGGGTGGGTGCAGGGAGCTGTTCCCTCAGCCCAGCCTGCACCCTCTCGCAGACCAGGATTCCCTTGGGGGATGTCCATCTTCTGGCTTAGGCCTGCTTCCCAGGAATGCACTGACCACCAGGGGGCAGTTTCTTCATTGATCGCCTGGTAGTCAGTGCGCGTCATAGCGACCAGTTCTGCCATTTGGTCAATTTGCATATTAGCCTTTTATTATATAGGATTATATAGGATTTGTAATATTTATAGTAATTTTAAAGGAAAATATAAATTTTGAAGAATTTTAAGGTCAATGAGTAAAACATTTAACACTTTGTAATCGGTCATTTTCCCGCCAAATTGCGTCGTAACGCGGGGCTTTTTTTGACATTTTCTCGCCAAAATTAGACTTTCCATAAAATATTCATATCTTTCTATCTATTTGATATTTTTCTATGAAACTTTCAGTGTTTTAGTTTAAAAAGAGGTCTCTATTTACTTTGCAAAATATGTTATTGTATTTTTTATGTACACAAAATTACTACATTCTAGGTAAACATAAAAAAACACTCTTTCACAATCAAAATAATTTTATTTATACAAAATTACAATATTTTTTCGAAATTTTCAACAGATCTTTTAAAAAAGACTATAACCTACTAGCGCTTCCCTGTGTGGTAGCGTTCGAAACACTTTCCTTTGTGCAGGGGTACATTACAAAACTTGCACATGTACCACATTTCACTGCGTAGTTTATGAGCGGCACACACACGACAATGATGTAAAACATTTTTATTTTTGCCAGTTCCAACATGTTGCCTCATGTCCATTGACAGTCTCCCTGGTGGATCCGATTGGCAACCCTTGCTCCTAGATGTCGATGGTACAGGTTCGGCTGGTTCACCTATCAAAATTTCATCAGTTAGCCAATGGACCACTATGTCCTTTAAAAAAGTTTGATATTTCTTTTTGTTACCCGAATTAACTGAATGATATACTACGAATGAGTTGAATAAGGCACAGTTTATAAGGTACATAGCCATTCTTTTGGTCCATTTAGCCGTTTTGCGTAAAATTGAATAATAGGACAAGTACTGATCTGTCTGGTCTACGCCTTTCGTGTATCGGTTGTAATCGATCAGAGCATTTGGCTTTATAATTTTTGTCTTGTCCTTCTATCAATGTTTTCACTCTCCCTCATCTCAGCAGAGTGAATGCTGGATATGAGAAACACTGTCTTTTTTGATTGCCAGACTTGCAGCAAAATATCCTTTTTCCTTCTGAAAGTTGTTTCACCATTTTTCAATGAAACTGTTTTTAGACAATCCAGAAGTCCTCTATTTTTCCGTATAGTACCGCAAATTCTGATTTTTCTCCAAGAGTATCTCGCTGTTTTGAACACTATTATAATAATTATCCATGTATACATGGTGCCATAAATCTGTATAAGGAGATACCACTGTTTGAATTGTTTCGATTAATCTCTTTCCTTCACCACAATAAATTTCGAAATTGCATATGTAGCCAGTATTGCTTTCACATACCATACGCACCAGAATCCCATATTTTATAATTTTTCCTGCTTTATAAACCCTGAAGAATAATCTTCCCCTCCACGGTACTATGCCTTCATCTAAAGACAACTGCTGAATAGGCTCGTAAACTTCTTTGAATTTGGGAAGAAAGAAATCCAATAATGGTCTGACTTTGCAAAGTCTATCTGCGTTGTCTTGCACATTTTTGTTGTTGTTGAAATGCCAGGCCTTCCATATTTGACGGAATCTGTCTCTACTCATCGTTTTTGGAAAAAACGGTGTCTCCATCCATGGTTCTGTGCTCCAATAATCATCTCGTCGGTCCTTGCATACCTGTCCCATAAGTATTACAAGCCCCCCAAACTTCATTTCTTTCACAGTGATATCTTTCCACTTAAGGGATTTTTTATAAGTATTGAAATTGTCTTCATTTTGGTGATAATATCTATTTGACTCCTCCTCAAGGAACACAAAGAAATTCTCGTCAATAAACAAATTTATGGCATTTGCTACACTATCTGGAACGTTATCAGTATTGATTCCTGGTCGCCCTAAAAACTTCTCCAAAGCTGGTGGATTATCTCTCGATGACCATTCTTCGCCATCATCCAAATCAGAACTAGATGAGCTTGAAATTCTTCTTCTTGAAAAAGTTGATGGGAGAGGAATAATATCTTCTTCACTAGAATCGTCATCCTCGGATTCGGAAAAATCTTCTGTGTCATTTTGGCAGGAATAATTAGATAAATTGTCAACAAACAATTCATTGTCACTCTCGTATGTATCTTGATTCATGTCCAGGGATAATAAAATTATCACTTTCAAAAATAATATTTATCAGAAAAGAAACTAGAGGCAGTTAAAAAAAAAAAAAACCAACACTATGATTTTGCACCAATCACAACAGTAGTTAGGTATTTTGTACGAAATTTCAGTAATTTAAAACAAAAAATATTTTATAAAAGCAGAATGAACTCAGAAACACGAAAGTAAGACTTCCGAATGAAAGCAGTATAATGGAGTCCCTGGAGAAACGAACAAAAATGCAAAAACTAAATCCTTTGTTGGAATTATTGTGCCTTTTTTTTGGTAAATATTACCGCTATTTATTTTTATGGCTGTTGTTTTTGTTCGGTCCCAAGTTTATTGTATCGGCAGGTAGACGCATAGGGTACCGCTGACAATAGATAATGCATAGTCAGTCACCCGTTTGGCACCCTTGTTTACAAGTTTCCTGTGCCCCACCGCTTAGCGGAACAAACCGAGTTAACTCATCTCCCGCACTTTGGTATAAAAAGCAACATGACGAGTTTACTCGTTTCCCGCAAAAATGTGTTAATTAAGGAAAGGTTAATGCAGTATTACTGAGACCCAGTGGCCCATCCCCCATATTATTTTTGAAAACCGTGGACAGAAATGTAATGTTCATCATAGCTCTTGTCATTAAGTCCCAACATCAGAGAGGGATATTCTTTTTATTTTTTATTTTTTAAATATTTCTTTATTGGTTTCAGAGGGGAAGAGAGGAGAGAGAGATAAAAACATCAATGATGAGAGAGAATCACTGATCAGCTGCCTCCTGCACGCCCCCCACTGGGGATTGAGCCCACAGCCCAGGCATGTGCCCTTAGCTGGAATCGAACCCAGGACCCCTCAGTCTGCAGGCCAATGCTCTATCCACTGAGCCAAGTTGGCTAGGACAGAGAGGGATATTCTTAAAGAATTGTAGGAGAAAAAATGTATGGCCCTGAAATGTATCTGTCATTTTCACAAGGGGAAAATAATTCATTTTGTCTGGACTTCTTCAGATTGACTTTAAAAAAAAATTTATTTTGTATTTTATTTTTTCTACCACCATTTAATCATATTGACTTCTGAGGTAGAGATTTGAGGAAGTGTTCCTGAGTTTCTCCTTTGGCTTCAGAAGACTTGGGAATAGAGGGGGAATTGAAAGTAAGCTCTCTTTGTGGAAAATAAGTACTTTTCATGCCTCTGTGATATGGAAATAATTTTCTATTATGTTAAATACTGACATCTTTGTCTCCAAGACATTGAACTGGGAAAAATGAAGGTGATGATTCCATAATGTTTGTCATTTGGCAGCTCCATTATATATATATACTAGAGGCTCAGTGCATGAAATTCGTGCACATTAAAAGGGGATTAATTAGAGGAAATATTTTAATATTGTTATTTGCCCTTTCTCTGTAATAGAATGTCAGAGATTAAAGAAAATTAGTAAAATGTATATGAAAATCTTCCTCCTGTCAGAGTCTGGGGTGCACCATGGAAACCAAAGTCAAGTCTTCAACCACCCATGTGCACCTCAGAATCGCTCAAGACTCAAACCTGGACGGCCCCCCTTCATTGGGCTAGATCCAGACCCGGCCGGTCCCACCCTGTCAAGCCCTGCCAGGTGGGGGGGTGCAGCCTCAGGTCCCCTGGGTGCCAGGGCAGGGGGCATGGCCTGAGGTCCCCCATCAAGCCCTACTGGGCGGAGGGAGTGGCCTGTGATCCCCTAGCCTGGCACTGGGGCAGGAGGCATAGCCTCAGGTCCCCTGGCCTGGTGCTGGGGTGGGGGGCATGTCCTGAGGTCCCCTGGCCCAGCACCAGGGCAGAGGGCACATCTTGAGGGCCCCCATCAAGTCTCACTGGATGGGGGGCACAGCCTTAGGGCCCCTGTCCTGGGGCCAGGGCAGGGGGCATGGCCTGTGGTCCCCCGGCCTGGCACCAGGGAAGAGGGTGCAGCCTGAGTTCCTCTTGCCTGGTGCCAGGGCGTGGGGAGCAGCCTGAGGTCCCCTGTCAAGCCCCATGCAGGAGGTGGGTGGGCCTGCACACTCAGGTCCCTGCTGATTGCTCCTTAAGGCTAGTTATGGGAACTTAGTCTCAGCTGTGGGTGCAAATTGACATGAGTGGTGGTCAATTTGCATATTCCCTCTTTATTACATAGGATAAAAGGCTAATATGCAAAACGTCTCAGGAGTTCGACCGGGAGACTGGGAGTTCGATTGCTCTCTAGAATGTGTGCTGATCAACAGAGAGTGGCATGGAACGAAGGAAGGCCCTGGCTGGCAGCCAGAAGGAAGGCCCCAGCCAGCAACCAGGAGGCCCCAATGCACCCTGATTGCCGGCCAAGCCTAGGGACCTGACCTATGCATGAATTTTGTGCACTGGGCCTCTAGTGTATAATAAAATCAAAACCACTAAAGGTAAAATCAATGAGAAAAATGGGTGATTTAAGTACATTTTCTTTTAAACAACTATGCAAAGGTCTTGTATGTCCTTGAGTATGAAAGGTACAAGTTTCTGGAATTGGGATGTTGTAGGTTCCTGGAATGATATACTTCTTTGGGTTGTGCAGAATTTTCTCCCAGGAGACTTGAAAACTAGTTTCTTATTTGACATGTTTATATGTAACTCTATGAAGAAATGGGAGACCAAATGGCCCCTTTTTGTTTCTTTATGCTTTTATAAAATAACTAGGGGCCCAGTGCACAAATGGGGGGGGGACGGTCCCTCAGCCTGGTCTGCACCCTCTCCAATAGGAGAACCCTCGGGGCTGCTGGCTCCTAACCGCTCACCTGGCTCTGGCCCGATCCCCCTAACTGCTCTCCCCTGCTGGCCTGATCCTCCTAACTGCTCTCTGCCTGCCTGATAACCTGTAACTGCCTCTGCCTCAGCCCCGCCACCATGGCTTTGTCCGGAAGGTCGTCCGAAAAATATTCAGTCTAATTAGCATATTACCTTTTTATTAGTATAGATACACCATATCTGTGTCCTTTTTCTTTTTAAAAAAATATATTTTATTGATTTTTTTTTACAGAGAGGAAGGGAGAGGGATAGAAAGTTAGAAATATCGATGAGAGAAAAACATCAATCAGCTGCCTTCGGCACACCTACCACTGGGGATGTGCCTACAACCAAGGTACATGCCCTTGGCCGGAATCAAACCTGGGACCTTTCAGTCTGCAGGCCAACGCTCTATCCACTGAGTCAAACTGGTTAGAGCATCTGTGTCCTTTATCATTTATTTTTATTTCTGCCACTCATTTCCCCAGAAACAAGGAACATCCTACTCAGCCTATCTCTTACATTGCACACTTTCAAAACACAGTGTCACCTTCATGTGCCTGATTGGCAAAACCTAAACATCAGGCCTGTATCCTAGCTGCAAGAGAGGCTGGGTATTTGCATTCTACTCCAGGGATTTTGGAGTCCCAATGTGGGGATTTCCCCAGACAGAAGAAATCAATTCACAAGATCATGGGCCCTGTATATGTGGCAAATGTCATGACACCATCCCAGGCAACTTTGGTTTCCAAGTATCTGAAGAAGTGGCACGTGGGCAAGGAAAGATAAAGGGCTTATAGCAGGTGTTGTGGGGTACCACCCATATCCATTGGAACTCATCATGTTAAGGTGCTTCATCTCTTCCAGCTGCCAGCATCGGCACTTCTTTGTCCAGGAATGAGTGCTGGATGAATTAATACCACCCCAGCACTGAAAGTCAATCACTGAGCCCAGCTTCCTTATGTCTTCGGTGGGATAAACGAGAGGCTCTTGTTTTTCACTGTGCTCCAGAGTTTTTCCATGAGACTAAGCCCCAGTTGCCCACTGTGGTATCTGGCTTGACGTCTGACCCTTTTATTACTTCCTTCCTTTCTTGGTCACACTTCCTCATTTGCCTGGTGGTGTTTCTCCTGCCTCTCAACATTCAACCTGCATCTATCATGGGTCTGCTTTATAGTAAGGTGACCTATTTGCCATAGGTACTTTCACGTTTATTCTGAGTTCATTCATTCAGTGCCATCATGCGGTTGTGTTTAATGAAGGAAGCATGGGTGCAATAGAAGGTTTCTTGCTCACTCATTCTAAAAACTGTCATGGTGCTGATGCTCCTAGAGAGGTCCTTAAGTCCAGGGCTTTAGGCTTGACTGCAAAAGCCCTCACAGCTTCTCTTTGCTGCCCCAAAGGGTATTTCAGGCTATAAAAATTGCTTCTAGAATGTCCTCTTGCACAAATTGCTGCTAAAATACTTTTAAAGGGTTCACCTTCTCTCAGAGCTCTTCCCCGCTCCTTTTGAGGTGGCAGAGGCAAAAGGGAGAGGGGTAAAAATAACATTTTTGAGCCCTTATTCTGAGAAAAAGTGGCTTCTGTCTCCTATGACTTGAGGGAGGTTAATTTCCACTTGGCTGTATAAAATGAAGTAAAGTAATCACCACCGTCAGTTTTCTAGCTTGGAGTTCTTCCAGGTGATTTGTATATGTAGGGTGCTGCTGTTGAAAGAGCCTTGGCTGGATTGAGCTACCTGCAAACCTTTCCAAAGTACCTCCACGGGTGGGAACTCTTTTCTGAGAGAGCCTGCATACAAAGATCAGACAATTTTGTACATTGTTGTTGTTGTGTTTTTTTTTAACATAGAATGTTACATAGTTCCAGGACCCCTTCAAAGCATGCTCTCATAAGAGTGGCTTGAACACATGAAAGAAAGAAGTCCCTTTTCAAGAGATGCACTTTTTCCACAGGTTTCACTCTCCACCTGCTCTTACTCTGGCCATCACTTCCACCCATCCATGTGTATGTGGACTTCCCACACTCCTGTCCTGTGCTTTTCCAGATATGAAAGTCAAACACTCCTACTGCAGTACCTTTTCTCTGAAAACACTTGACCCACGAGTTCCACAAACAGTGTTTTCAAGTTGTGGAAAATGGAGGCACAAAAGAGAGAAGTGCTGTCTTTCGAGTTACTTATGATGTGGAGGGAAGGAGAGTTGCCTCAGAAAAAGCTCCCTTAAGAATTAGTCAGAAAGGCTCTTCTCCTCCTCCTCCTTTTTTTTTTTTTTTTTTTTTAAATGGCACTTAGTGCTTGAAAAGAACCACTAGAAGGGGCCAGTGTGGAGGATACTTGAGGATGAATTCAACAAATGTTGCGGAATATAAGGTTCATTTTATTTTTTCCTTCCTCTAAAATTTCCTTTGGAAAATAAAAGTTGTCCTTTAGCCAGCTAGTTTTTGTTGAGTGCCTACTATGTGCTAGGCAATGCCCTAGACCAGAGGCCAGCAAACTTTTTTAAAGGTCCAAATAGTAAATATTTTAGGTTTTCCAAGTGATACAATATGTCAGAAAAGTTCAGCCATTATAAAGCAAAATAGTCATAGATAGTATGCAAATAAATAGGCAGTGCCAATAAAACTCATTTATAAAACCTTTATTCACAAATTTGGCTCCCAACCATATTTGCTGATTCCTGCTCTAGACACGGGGGGATACATAAGTTAACAAAATAATATCTATGCCTTCAAGAAACCTACATTATAATGAAAGTGCTGCTTTAAAATCAGAATCCTTGTGAATGGGTACTTGTGGCTTGAGATTAGACATTCAGATATAGCATTATACATGGATTCAAAACAGGCCTAAAAGGAAGTGGAGACACTATACTCTGGAAATTTGTGTGAAGTGACCCTGAAAGCGGCTCTAAAAGACACTGATGTCAAATGTACTTGTGATGAGTTTGAGTAAAATTATGTAACATTAGATTGACAAAAGAAATATTTATATTTCTAGGTTGATTGTGTAGATGTAGTTTAAGTGTATGTATGAGTACAATGAAAATACTAACATTCTAAGTAGAAACTTGACTATTAAACAGTCTGGAAATAATTTATTCAAGTTGGCCAAAATACATTTGGGGAAACTTCTTTGGGGAAAGATCACTTTCTGTTTTGTCCCTGCAAGCTGTCATCATCTCCTCACTCTTTGATCCAGCTTTCTCCCTGCTTCTACTCTTGCTCTCCAACCCCCATAGACCACTCTCTATAAACCTATCAGAGTGATTATTTTAAAATGAAAATCAAATCATGTGACTCTCCTGTTTAGGACCTTCCAATAGCTTTCTCCACTTTTGGAATACTATCCAAAGTCTTTTCTGGCCTTTACATCTCTCTCCAGCCCAATTTCTCACCCCTTCTATCCTCCCTCACTCTAATACAGCCTTACTGCCTGGCTGGTCCTTAGCTTAGGACCTTGCATTTTGCCCTCTTTCTGCATGAAGCTCTCTTGGATATCCATGTGTCTTTCTCCCTCACTTCAACCAGGTCTCTGCTTGAATGCCATCTCCTCAGAGAGACTGCCCTGACTGCCCTATCTAAAGAAACCCTTAGTCACTCTTCATCTCCTTTATCTGCTTCTTTTTCTTCATAGCACTTATTGCTCTCTGCCTTTGTATTTTATGTATATACTAGGGGCCCGGTGCACAAAAATTTGTGCACTGGGGCGGGGGGGCTGGATCCCTCAGCCCGGCCTATGCCCTCTCCCAGTCTGGGACCCCTCTGGGGATGTCCACCTGCTGGTGTGCCTGGCCAGCCTGGGTGAGGGGCCAATGTCTGTTTGCAAGCTGGCCAAGCTCCCCAGTGGAGACCCTCACCCCAGGGGGTGTGGCAAGCCTGGATGAGGGGCTAAGGGTAGTTTTCAGGCCGGCCACAGCTCCCACTGACCCTCCGGGCCACCCGCCTAGGAAGCTGATGGTGGGGTGGCACTGGCCACCCCATGGCCTCCTGGGCGGGGGCCTCGGGGGCCACCTGGTCCCCGCACTGCCCCCCCCCCCCAGACTCCCACCTGGGAAGGCATCCACAGGCCCAAGGCGCCGGATGCCTTCCCAAGATGGAGGCTCCCAAGATGGCGGAGGCCGAAGCCCCGGAGAAGCTGCACACCGGGGCTGCGGCCTCCGCCATCTTGGCTGGGCTAATTTGCATACAGAAGCTCTGATTGGCTGGTGGGCATGGCTTACCCCCGTCCCGGAGAAATGATTAATTTTAATATTACGCTTTTATTAGTTAAGATTAGTGACCCAGTGCGCGAAATTGCACGAGACCCAGACCAGCGGGAAATTGCATGACATCTGGGACCCTAGACCTCATGGTGCTGTGGGACTCCCCCAAGTCCCGCATCCCGCTGTGCCACAGGGACTCAGAATGAAGTCCCTGCCCACCTGTGAGTGCCTCACTGGGCACACAGCCTCCTGGTGACTGATCTTTGGTTGTTATGGCATTAGGGCCACTGGGTTTTTATGATATAGATGTGTATCTATCTATCTATCTATCTATCTATCTATCTATCTATCTATCTATCTATCTATTTTTTCTGCCACTGGAAAGTAAGCTTCATAAGGGCTTTGTCTTTTCTCTTTAACACTAAATTCTCATTGTTTAGAATAGTGCCTTGCATAGAGTACACAGTTGGTAAATATTGAATAAGTGAATAAATAAGTGAATGACTATATGCTACCTATTTAGTACCAATTATGGGCCAGATGTCATTCCTGCTTCTTTGTATATTATATATGTAACTTCTTTTATGTATGTTAGTCCATGTGTGATACAGAATGAATAGATCCCACTTTAGTGGGAATTTATCACAGGTGTTATTTGAGAGTATAAAATCAAGTAAAAGAAAAATACACTTGTCTGTGAGCCTCTCTTCAGCTGTGGTATGGCTTTTATTTTATCTTTGGTTAAGTCCAGCCTTCTCAGTATTCCAGGATGAATCCTCCTCCTTTCTCTTCCCTGGGGGCAATAAAAAATTATATGAGTCCTCCCTTTGCTTCCTGCCTTCCATTTGCAGAACTCTTTTTTCATTCATCTCTGTAGAATCAAAATTTCCTTAGAATGCTTTTCAGGGACTTTACATGGGATTGGATTCCCAGGATTGGGCAATTCCATAGTGACCAAGCCCAAACTCTGGTGTGGCCCCCTTTCTGACTTAGAAAACCCTTTAGATTGCTAACCTATGTTTCCTAAGCTACTGTTTTCATGAATGTTTGCTATTCCTTTTTGGTTTAAGACTCAGACATATGTCATGAGTTATTTTATTTCAAAAATTTACTGATTTCAAAAATTCTTTTAGTATCTATGTTGAAGCATGCTGATCTGGAGTTCTCAGTCAAAAACTAAGACCTTAGCTAAGAATTATTACAGTTGCAGAACTCAAAACTGGCAGATAATTTCTTCTCTATCTTGAAGAATTGTTGGCGAGGTGATTGAGTAAAGAAGGTAGCACATGGTATGGTGACCTCTTCATTTGGTATTCTTTTCCCTCTCCCCTGTGCTCGCTTCATCCTTCATCTGGCTTGTCCCACTGACAGCTCTTCACATCTCACCACTGACCTTTGCCTTCTCCACGTGTTCACTTTGAATGATCACATGGCCCTTCCATTGTCTTCTTGTTTCCAGGCATTGTTTTGTCACCTTTTAGGCTCATTCCAGTATTTCCTCTTGATGCTTCCATCTTCCAAATGATACCTCATGCTCTCTGTGTGAGTTGGCATTAATCTTAATGATGATTCCTAAGTCCATGAAGGATTTCTTTCACCCCCTGGGCCAGACCACATTCTAACTCTATAACTTTCTTTCTGAGAAGCATATTGCTTTAAACTCTTTTATTCCTCCTTTAGTGTGAGCTTCAATTGTTTGGTTGCTCCAATCCAATTTCTTTTCTAGGTATTCTCAGTAAATAGCGCACAGATGAGGTTATGTGCTTTTTGCACACAGATACCACTTCTTTCCTGATTTAGCTCCTAGAAGATGTGTCTCTGGCTCTTGCTAAGATTTTTCCAAAGGAATATTTGTGTCTCTGTGCTCTCATCAAGATAGATGGCTTGGGAATAGACCAAAGAGATACAACTCCTTGGGTTTTAATGCTGACTTGGTCATTGCTCTTCCTTGCAGTTTTTGAGAGATAATGTGTTAGTGGATGAATTAGCTTCTTAGTAAATGTGCCATTAGAGGGGACTAAGTTTGCTCAATGTAGATTATTTCCTTTTAATTTAATTGTTACCCAGGATATTTCTTAGACTTGTTTGAAAAATTATGAATATTATAGCAATGCTTTTCTTCATATCATAAGATGGTAAATATCATAAGATGGTAAATGCTTCTTGCAAGAAATCTGGGACACACAGAAATATATAAAGAAGCAGCAGCAGCAACAACTCATCTATAATTTCACCATTGAAGGGCACTCTTAATATTTTGGCAATTCCTCTCCCCCATCTTTTTTTCTAGTATGAAGATAGGTTCAGTGCAAATATTTCTAACAAAAGTTAGCAACCCACAAAGTGATATAAGACCACAGCAAAAACCTTGAAAGATTTGCCATCACCTATCATTTTAAATACACAAATCACTTCTATTATAGAAGGAGTAGATATCAGCACTGGAAGGGATCTTACTCACCTTCTAGTTTGACCACTTTTAATTGATACACGAATCTCCCAGTTTTCTAGAAAGTGTCATGAAGTTTCCTTTTGCTGGACTCTGACCTTTGCTCTGTGGTTCCTCCCTGGAATGAATCCTCTCCTTCTCTGTAGGTTTAGGTGATCACTCTGGCAAGTCCCTTTCCTAAAGCCTTACTTAACCACTTCAACATGAATACTCTTGGTTTACTCTTTCATCCACTTATTTATGTATTCATTTCAGTAGGGCAATACTGTGAGTTTAGAATATAGTACCTGTGAAAGCTTGATGGTTAGGGAAACTCTATTTCAAAGATAATAGCAGTTTTCTATTTTTCAGAGGAAGAGATTTTATATTGTGGGAGGTGGGAAGACTGTCCTCTCTCTTTCTTTTGATCTGGGGACTGACATTTTACTATGCCTTTGGTAATGCAACGGCAAAGTGCAGATCCTGCTTAGAAAGGACAGTTTGAGACTATGAGGAGGGAGCTAAACTCATAATGATGTAAAGTGTTGTTTATTGTGACAGTTGAATCTCTGCAGTGATTGTTTTGATACTGACAGAGAGACAAAGGAGCTCCTCCCCTACTTGGAGTGAAGGGGGTGTCTATAAAATCTCTACCTCTGAAAAATAGAAAACTGCTATTATCTTTGAAATAGAGTTTCACTAAACATCAAGCTTTCATAGGCACTGTATTCTAAACTCACAGTATTGCCCTACTGAAATGAATACATAAATAAGTGAATGAAAGAGTAAACCGAAAGTATTCGTGTTAACGTGGTTAAGTAAGGCTTTAGGAAAGGGACTCCATGGAGGTAGTAGGCTGGCTTGGAAACATGGTGGCATATGTACTAGGGGACTAAGGAGAGAGATGCCTTCAGAGGCATGACTCCTTGGGCTCTGGGAGCAGTGATTACTCACACGGAGTTCTGTGGGTCTTCCTTGTATTGTAACTCCTCTCTGGTACCCTTGAGCTTTCAGTAAAAGTGCTGAGCACACAGCTTGCCTAAAACTACTAGTATGTGTTGGAAAATCAAGGAAGAGTCAGTGTCCTCACTTGGGAGGAATTGGTACTGAGAATTCTCAGGTGACCTGGAGAAGCTGGTTATGCCGAGCAGTGAACCTCAGAGAAGCCTAGAGTAGTATTCCCGATCTACACCTGACAAGTGTCAGCTAAGATGACTCCTGGGATACAAAAAAGACACCCCAGAAATACCTGGGGAGGGAAGCCAGAGTGCAGACTGGACTTTGCAGAAAGCAAGATAAGGTGGAACAATGAGCCCATACCATTGTTTTGGAAGCAATGGAAACAAAAGGAAAAAACATTTCCAGGGCTAGAGAATGGAATATGGCTTGGTTGGACATGTCTTCGATAAATTTTTGTTGAGTACCTACTCTGTGCTGGCACTGTTAGGCATGGGAATACAAAGATGTCTAAGACATAGTTAGTCCCTGTCCTGATAAAACTCACGGTAGTATTGCATTGCATTATCTTGATGGTAACATGGAAATACAATACAACAGGGCAAATGTAACAACACCACTTAACTATCTGACTCTGCCTAAGAGTGTGGGAAGGCTCAGGAAAAGTTAAAGGATGATGTGATGCTTAAGCTGAGTCTTAATGTATAAACAGGAGCTTAGACAAGATGGTGAAATGAGTTTTGGGCAAAGGGAAGAACATGAGCTTGTATAGAGGCGTGAAACAGCATGGCTTTTGAGAGAAGTAAACTAGTTTAGTACATGAGAAGAGTAGAAGGCCTGGTTGGAGTGGGCAACTTGGGACAAGGGACAGGTGGGAGAAGTGTCTGGAGAAATAGGCAAGAGCTTATATGATATATTAAGGTCTTTGGTCATATGTATATAATGAGGTATAAATATTAAAGATGTATGCTGAGGATTTCCATGATCAACTATATCTTTGGAAATAAGTTATTCTGTGCCAGTATGAAGGATATCTTAACGTCAGATTCCCTAGAAGCAGAGCATGAGTTGGGGATTCTCGTATAAGTGATTTACTGAAGGGTGCTCTCAGAGGAAAAATATAAGAGAGTGAGGAAGTCAAACAGGGCAAAGGAAGAAGCTAGACAAAGATGTAGTTTCAAGAAGAATCTAGCTTGATATGGGAGGGAAGGCTCTGGAGCATGAACTATAGAGGTTGTCCTGCTGTACCCCCCCAACTCCCAAATGGTTCTTAGGTATCTCCAGGTAAAATGGCTCCATTGGCTGTCTTCCAGAAAAGGGTGTAGGTGTGAGCTGTTAGCAGCCCAAGACTGCAGACTCTGGGGGATGAGTGCATCAGTCAGTAGAAGATGAAACAGACAATCATCTCACTGGAAGTGGAGAAACAATTAAGAGTTGTCAGAAAAAGTGTGATTTGTAGCAATGAAGAGAGAAGGACATGGATTTAGGAGATATCTATGTGATAGAATTGATGGAATTTGGTGACTAATTGAGTATGATGGTAGTTGAGGAGGAGAGAGGATGCCAAGTGTCCTGTCAGTTTGGGGCTTGGGTGACAGGGTACCTATTGTTAATCTCTAATCTAGGGGTCCAGATGAGGAGTAGAACTGTGAGTAATGCTCACAATTTTGAACAAGTTTGGACTTGTTCTCACTGAGTTAGGGTTTCATGATGACCAATCAGGAAGTGATATGGACCGATAAAAATGGGCATTATGGCATTTTCCAGCTTTATTGAAATCCAGCTCAGGGGAGGCATATATTACTGAGGTGCTCACTCTAGTTCCCAGATCCAGTTTTCCATCAGACTTTTTTGACAAAGAATTAATGGATTGAAACAACAATGCTGTATTTCTTGAACTTGAGACTTGGAGGTTTGTTGAGTGAGAGACATAGTAGTCTATTGTGTTTTTTTTTTCTTTCTACTGCCAGCCTGAGGTTTCAATCAGGAGTCTGAGAGCCAAGCCTGAGACCTTATCTATCTCTTCCTCTCAGCACTGCTATGTAGGATCCCCAAAGGGGTATGAAGGTATCTTTATGGACCTCCTCTTTCCAGGCACTTCTGAATAGCTCTGAGATGGGGGCATGTAAGAAGATCTTTAAAAAGAGTGGAACAATGTTTTTATCTACACAGTTCTAGATACTTTACCCTTAGGGGTAACAAAGCAAGAGAAATTTATTCTACTATCACCAATCTTTGTAGTCTTCAACTTTATAGATTCCCAGGGGAATTTTTTGGTTCCACCAAGCTATCTCCCCTGGTAAATCAAATGGGCAAGGCAAAACATCTGTGCCTCATATTTCTGATTTGCCAAGTAAATATGGAAATGAACTTAGGATAAAGCTCTTAGGTAATACCACATGTTTGGGCTATGAAACAGCAGAGTTCCATGTTGTCTCAAAGCCTTTGCCTTCTTTCTCTGTGTACCAGGCTTGCCTACTGAAAGTCCACTTG
Source organism: Murina feae (assembly GCA_004026665.1). NCBI lineage: Eukaryota > Metazoa > Chordata > Mammalia > Chiroptera > Vespertilionidae > Murina > Murina feae. Next base: position 4,284 of record PVJC01018098.1, on the reverse strand, counting down.
AGAGTGCTATTGCCTTTGACTTCTAATGGGTTAACTACTGCTCCTGGAGGATTTGGTGGAGAAACATACACTCGGGGCATGTTCAGTGTTCCACAACTCTATCTCAGGCAGCTGACAGGTGGTGATTTACACCATGAAATATTGACATATTCTAATGAAGTACCCTGTTATTGAGATATTTTGGCAGACCTAATATTTCCATCTCTGTGTAACAAAGATTTTCACTGACATTCTTAAGTTATGCCGTTCTATTGTGAAAAATGGCATTTTCCAGCTCTATTGAAATGTAATTTACATGTAATAAAATTTGGTAGTTCCATCTGTATGGTTTGATGAATCTCAGTCACATTAAGACACAGAACAGGTCCAATATCCTAAAAAGTTTCCCCTGCCTCTTTGCAGTCAGTCCCTTCCTATGACCCTCAGTCCCAGGCAACCGCTGATCTGCTCCTCCACTATCATCTCAAGAATTTAAAAATGGCAACAGATAAAAGGAAAAATTTGCTCCTTTTGGGTTAGGTGCTGCTGCTAGACAATTTGAATGGTTCCTGCCATGCAAGTTTTTCGGTGGTGCTCCCTCTTAGTGACATGCAACTACAGGGTCAACACTTGCATGACCCACAGAATGAGTTCTTAAATTTTGCGCTCTAGATGGCTTGCTTGCTTTATTCTAGTCTCAGCCTTGGTGGAAATTTGTAAATCACAGAAATGGCACACATTTCATTAGGATGGGGAGAGAGCCCACCCCATTTTTTTCCCATTGACAAAGCGGGCCTCCTTCTGTTGGCATTGGCATGTAAAATAAACTGTACTCAGCTGTCTCAGGTCTGATTTGAACATATTAGTTTTCCTGAGGGACATGTCAGCAGGTACAACCCACATGCCAGGGACTGGGGAGATAGTGGCAACGATGCTAATTTGAAAATGCTTCTGTGGTACTTAGCAGGGTGTGATTTTAATTCATTTTTTGTCCCTTGATAATCATAAAGTGCTTTCAGCCTGTGAATATCCCTTTTTGACCAGCATGCTCATACTTCATCTGGGACCACATTTAATGGCTATAGTGTTGATGGGTTCACAGGGGGATTGTGTAAGGTACAGATATTTGCTTTGTGGAGAGAAACATGCCACTGACACTAATTCACATGGCTGTTCTGTACAATGAACTGGAGATCTGAATACTTGCCTGTGTACAATGATTGTACACACAGGCACACATGGAGCTGGTATTTGCAGAGTGCCGTGGGTTTATCCAGAGTTATATTAGTACTGTTTAATTTATTTCTTGAAATAATTCTATAAAATTTACTGAAGCTGTTTAGTGTGGTGGAAAGAGCATAATCTGTGCCAGATTGTTCAGATTCTGCCTATGCTGCTTCACTAGCTTTGGGATCTTGGATGAGTTACTTAATTTCTAAGCCTCAGTTTCCTCACTTGTAAAATGGGGATAATCATGCCTATCTTACAGACAGGGCTTTTGGAAGGATTAAATAAGAAACACATGCACAATGCCTGGCACAGTACCCAGTATTTAGGGGGAACTCAATAGATGTTGATTCTTTCTACCCCATGTCTTAGACTGGGGCCAGTGCTCCTGTTACTGGAGCCCAGGTGACTCTGTCTTGACAATCACTCTGAGTTTTTTATTTTTTTAAATATATTTTATTTATTTTTTACACAGAGGAAGGGAGAAGGATAAAGAGTTAGAAACATCAATGAGAGAGAAACATTGATCAGCTGCCTCCTGCACACTACCACTGGGGATGTACCCACAACCAAGGTGCAAGCCCTTGATTGGAATCGAACTTGGGACCCTTGAGTCCTGAGGCTGACGCTCTATCCACTGAGCCAAACCAGTTAGGGCTCACTCTGAGTTTTGAGGGTCTGATTATTTAAATTGTTATTTCACAAGCTTGGTTTTCAAGTAATCCAGGGTAAAAGCATTATCTGAGATCTTTAGATTGAGGTCCAGAGGGCTTGGGAGGGGGTGTGGGTGAGGCCAGGGCATGAGCCCAAGTAGAACCCCTGGGCAGTTTTCTCTCCTCTTTCCAGCCGGTGCCTGCAACAGGCTTCCCTGGAGGAGAGGCAAATTGTCTCCTGTAGCCATCCTATGATTGCTGGTGGCTTCTTTCTATGAGTAGACAGTCTCTATTCTTCTTTCCTTTTTATTCCTATTTCTTACCTGGTGCCAGGAACCTTCCAACTGCTTCCTGATAGTCCTGACTCCTCCTGGCAGCCCTCTACCCACGGGGACTTGTGGGCATAAGACACTGGTTCTGTGTTCCTCTTGTCTCATCCATCACCTCACTAGGTCTAAGGAATACTGCTGGTTTGCTGCATCCAGAGAAGACACTAGTGATGCTATTCTTTAGTCCTAAGGGCATCAAACAGTGGGAATTCCCAGCACTGGCTCAGGTCGATTAGGGATTCATTGTTTAGATTGAAAGAGCTTTCCACACTCCTCAAGCAGACCATTCCTGGCTCTGGGATGGCTGGATATGGATTTAGGGGGTCAGAGTGTCTGTCCTGGCTCTGCCATTCACTAGTTTAGAGCAGCCATTTAACTTAAGTCTCATGTCTTGCAGAGGCTAAATGGGAGGGATAATAACAACTGACAGGATTTTCATTCTATGTGAACAAAGAAAGCAGGTGGATGAAAAGGAAGGCATTGTTATTATAGGCCATTGCAAGCTCCTTCAATTGTCCTCATGTCTAGCAGGTGAATTTTGGTCAGACTACTCTGGCCACACTCTCTTGGATGCCGATGTTCTTTCCTCTCTCCAGAAATTTCATAGGATGACTTACTGTATTCAGTGGGTATGAGAACATCTGCTCGTGGACATGTGTGCGCTCTTTGCCTCTGCTGCTTGCTCTCTGCATGGAGGCTTATGCAGAGGGCTGGCCATGGGAACCTTCCTGGGAATTCAGACATTTTCTGAGGGTTGAAGGGACTCTGCAGTGGAGACAGTAGGATGTGGGGTTGGAAGTGCAAGGAGAAATTACTTATAGAAGGAGGGTAGAGAGACATTGAGGGCAGTGACAATATCACTGTGAGTCTGGATTTAGTCTCTCTTATTTTAGAAACCCACCAGCCACCACTGGGGAATTACTAGGCATGCCTCTTAAAGGTTCTTATTAATGAACTAGGGGCCCGGTGCACTAAATTCGTGCATAGGCGGAGGGAGGGAGGTGGGGGTCCCTCAGCCCAGCCTGCCCCCTCTCACAGTCTGGAACCCCTCAGTGGATGTCCTATGATGGCCCCAGTCTGCCAGGCACCTTCTTTGTGTGTGTGTATGTGTGTGTGTGTGTGTGTGTGTCACCACTGGGGACCTGCCCCCAGCCGCATCTGAGGCTCAGAGCAGTCCTCCTGTGTGTGTCTACCTGCTGAGGGCCAGCCCCCAGGCTTGGAGCAGGCACCCCCTCTATGTGGATCTCTCAGACTCTTGCCCTCCCCTGCATGTTGTTCTCTTTTTTTGAGCTGTGGCCAGGGCTGGATGCTGCCTGCCTCCCAAGCTTGCCTACTGCCCATCTTCCTCCAGCCACCAGAAAGCAGGGAAAACCCCGCCTCGTGGTCAGGCCAGCCTTTTCCTGCTCCCTGATTCCCGAAAGGGACCTGGGGAGCCACCAAGCAGGCCCCCAGCCCCCAAGAGCTTGCTTTCCCGCTCCCCAGTGCCCCCCCCAAAGGGCCTGGGGAGCCGCCAAGCAGGCCGCCGACTCTTTCCCACTCACCAGTCCCTTGCTGCCTTTCTTTCCCACTCCCTGGTGCCGCCAAGGGGTCTGGGGAGCCGCTAAGCAGGACCCCAGCCCCTGCAGCCCTGCTTTCCTGCTCCCCGGTGCCCTGCAAAGGGCCTGGGAAACCACCAAGCGGGCCCCTGACCCCCACTGCCTCTTTCCCGCTCCCCGGTGCCCTGCAAAGGGCCTGAGCAGCCACCAAGCAGGCTGCTGGCCCCCGCCACCTCTTACCTGCTCCCTGGTGCCCCTCAAAGGGCCTGAGAAGCCGCCAAGCAGGCCCCTAGCCCCCACCACTTCTTTCCCACTTCCCGGTGCCCTGCAAAGGGCCTGGGGAGCTGCCAAGCAGGCCGCCAACCCTGCTGCCTCTTTCCCACTCACCGGTCCTGGGTCCTGCGCTGTTCCGCCCTGCAGCTGCTCTGTGCACTCAGGAGGTCCCTCAGCCCGGCCTGTACCCTCTCACAGTCTGGGACCCCTCTGGGGATGTCCACCTGCAGGCATGCCTGACCAGCCTGGGTGAGGGGCTGATGGCTGTGTGCAGGCTGGCCAAGCCCC
>PVJC01018097.1:0-31738 GCA_004026665.1 Murina feae | reverse complement strand
GCAAGAGAAAAGCAGTTAGTTACCTACAAGGGGGAACCCATACGACTATCAGCTGATTTCTCAACAGAAACACTGCAGGCCAGAAGGGAGTGGCAAGAAATATTCAAAGTGATGAACAGCAAGAACCTACAGCCAAAACTACTTTACCCAGCAAGGCTATCATTCAGAATTGAAGGTCAGATAAAGAGCTTCACAGACAGAAAAAAAGCTAAAGGAGTTCATCATCACCCAACCAGCATTATATGAAATGCTGAAAGATATCCTTTGAGAAGAGGATAAAGAAAAAGTAAAGATAAAATTATGAACAACAAATACATATCTATCATCAAGTGAACCTAAAAATCAAGTGAATAAAAAATCTGATGAACAGAATAAACTGGTGAATAGAATAGAATCAGAGGCATAGAAAGGGAGTGGACTGACAATTTTCGGGGGTAAAGGGTGTTGGGGGTGCGGGAAGAGAATGGACAATGATCATACACCTATGGATGAGGACAGTGCGGGGGTGGGGATAGAGGGTGGGGTGGGAAATGGGAGGAGGGGAGCTATGGGGGAAAAATAGAGGAACAACTGTAATAATCCGAACAATAAAGATAAATTTAAAAAAAAGATAAAAAGCTTCTGCACAGCAAAAGAAACCATCAACAAAATAACAAGAAAGCCCACTGCATGGGAGAATATATTTGCCAATGTTATCACTGATAAGGGTTTAATCTCCAAACTTTACAGGGAATTTACAACTTAACAAAAGGAAGATAAACAATCCAATCAAAAAATGGCAAGGGACCTAGACACTTTTCTCAAGAGGAAATATAGAAGGCTAAGAGACAAATGAAAACATACGCAAAGTCACTAATCATCTGAGAGATGCAAATCAAAACAATAAGTTACCATCCCACAACTGTCAGAATGGCTATCATCAACAAATCAAAAATGATAACTACCTGTGATGATGTGGAGAAAAGGGACCATAGTACACTGCTGGTGGGAATACAGACTGGTGCAACCATTATGGAAAGCAATATAAAGTGTCCTCAGAGCGCTGACTGGTTTGGCTCAGTGGATGGAGCGTCAGCCTGTGGACTGAAGGGTCCCAGGTTCAATTCTGGTCAAGCGCATATATCTTGGTTGCTTGTGCATCCCCTATGGGGAGTGTGCAGGAGGCAGCTGATCGATGTTTCTCTCTCATCGATGTTTCTAACTCTCTATCTCTCTCCCTTCCTCTCTCTAAAAAATCAATAAAATATATTTTAAAAAATCAATAAAACATATTTTTAAAAAGTGTCCTCAGAAAATTAAATATGACACTGCCATTTGACCCAGTTATCCCACTTCTAGGAATATACCCTAAGAAACCAAAAGCACCAATCAGAAGGAATATATGCACCCCTATGTTCATAGCATCACAATTTACAATAGCTAAGATCTGGAAACAGCCCAGATGCCTATCTGTAGATGAGTGAATAAAAAAGCTATGGTACATATATACCATGGAATACTATGCAGCAATAAAAAAGAAAAATCTCTTACCCTTTGAGACAGCATGGAGGGACCTGGATAGTATCATGCTAAGTGAAATAAGTCAGTCAGAGAAAGACAAGTATCACATGACCACACTCATTTGTGGAATCTAAGTAACAAAATAAACTGATGGACAAAGTGGATCCAGAGACATGGAAGCATGGAACAGATTGTGGAATCTCAGAGGGAAGGCGGGGGAAGGTGGGTGGGTGGGAGGTAACCAACCAAAGACCTTGTATGCATATATGCATAACCCATGGACACAGACAATAAGGTGCTGAAGGCCTGAGGGAGGGGGCTGGAGAGGGTCAATGGGGGGAAAATATATGTAATACTGTCAACAATAAAATATTATTTTTAAAAAAGAGTGGGGGTTGTGACTGAGTGACATAGAGACAGCCAGAGACCCAGGCAGTTCCTCTTAAAGGGCCTGGATATTGATTTACTCAGACTCACTCCCACTGGGCTCCAGCACTGGGGCAACAGCTTGAAAGGACCCAGGGACATCCAGGAGGAACTAAATTGTCTGGCATCAGGGCAAGAACTGGTGGGCAGCTTTCTCCTAGACAAAAGTGCTGGAAGAGGCCATTATTCTTTGCTGAGCCCACCTACCCCATAGAGATGACTGGCAGCTGCTATATCTGAGTTTCCATCAGCTTGGTCCACACTTTGCATCCCTGGTGATTCTCTGAGATCCTGTCCCACCCAATTTGCAACCTCACCCAATGTGCTTACAGTAGCTTTTCCACATGCATGGCCCTGGGTCAGGCTTCAGATTTTCTTAATATTTCTCAAGTAGCAGCTGGACTCAGCATTTCCCATACCTCTCAATAAGTGGCCCCAGGCATGGCATTAGCAGCAGCTTGTCAAGGTTCACATCTTAGCCTCTTCTGGGCTCCTCCAAGCCCAACATAAGTAGCAGCCATCTGCAGATTGCTCTGTATCTGTACTGGGTGGCTCCAGGCAAGGCACAGACTGTGTCTGACTTTGCACCTCCAAGTAGGCCCCAGAGCCAGTGCACCCTGTGGAGAGCTACTGACCATACCACATTAAAATTCTACCACATCCAGAAGCAACACATTTAAGAGATAAACTTGGTGAGTACCAAGCCCCACTGAAACAAGTCCTGCTCCATAGAGGTTTCTCCTACACAAAAGCTCTTCTACTGTAGTTGAAGATGGTTCTCACAACCAATTGGCCTGGGAGCCAATTCCTCCCAGTGATGGCAACACAGGTCAAGGCTCAACTACAACAGGACAATGCACACAGCCCAATTGGGAGCACACCTAGAGTACTCACCTCAGGTGACTGTGCCCTACATATACCTACAACACAAGGCCACTATGCCAATTCCAGGAGACATAACAGCTCTACCTAATACATAGAAAAAAACACAGGGAAGCAACCAAAATGTAGAGACAAAGCAACGTGTCACTAATGAAAGAACAGAAGAAATCTCCAGAAAAAGAACTAAGTGAAATGGAAGCAAACTACCAGATACAGAGTTCAAAACAATGGTTACAAGGATGTTCAGGGAACTTAATAAGAGCTTCAAGAAACTTGGTGGGAATTTCAAGAAACTTAGAATTTCAAGGAACTTGGTGAGAACTTCGAAGACATGAAGAAGGACCAGTCAGAAATTAAACATACACTAACGTAATGAATAATAACTTACAGGGAATCAATAGTAGAGTAGAAGATGCCAAGAATTAAATCAGTCATTTTGGAATATGAGGAAGCAAGACATTCAATCAGAAGAACAAAAAGGAAAAAAAATCCCAAAATATGAAAATAGTGTAAGGAATCTCTGGGACAACTTCAAGTGTACCAACATTCACATTATGGGTGCCAGAAGGAGAAGAGATGGAGCAAGAAATTGAAAACTTATTTGAAGAAATGACTGAAAACTTCCCCTACCTGGTGAAAGAAGTAGATTTATAAGTCCAGGAAGCCCTGAGAGTCTCAAATAAGAGGAACCCAAAGAGTCCCACACCATGACACATCACAATTAAAATAACAAAGGTTTAAGATAAAGAGAGATTATCACCCAGCTGGCATGGCCCAGTGGTTGAGTGTTGACCTATGAACTAGGAGGTCACAGTTCAATTACCAGTCATGGCACATGCTTGGGTTGTGGGCTCAATCCCCTTTAGGGGTGGTGCAGAGAGCAGCTGATCAGTGATCCTTTCTCATCATTGATGTTTTTAGCTCTCTCCCTTCATCTCTGAAATCAATAAAAACATTAAAAAAAGACAAAGAGAATCTTAAAAGCACCAAGAGAAGAGTAGTTTATTACCTATAAGAGAACACCTGTATGTCTGCCAGTGATTTCTCAACAGAAAATTTGTAGGCCAGAAGGGAGTGGCAAGAAATATTCAAAGTGATGAATAGCAAAAACCCACAATCCAAATTACTCTAGCCAGCAAAGCTATCATTTATAATTGAGGGTCAAATAAAGAGCTTCACAGACTAGAAAAAGCTAAAGGAGTTCATCACCACCAAACCAGTATTATATGAAATGTAGAAGGGTCTTCTTGAAGAAGAGAATAAAGAAATAAAAAAATATGAACAATAAAGTGGTAAGAAATACACATCTATCAACAATTGGATCTAAAAATCAAAATAAACAAATAAGGAATCTAATGAACAAAATAAACTGATGAATAAAGTTGCACCAGAGGCATGGAGCATGGAGCATGGAACAGAATGACAGATCTCAGAAGGAAGGGGAGGGAGAGATTAACCAAAAAACTTATATGAAGCCCTTGGCTATTTGGCTCAGTGGCTCGAATGTTGGCCCATGAACTAAAGGGTCTTGAGTTTGAATCCAGTCAGGGGCATGTACCTTGGTTGCAGGCTCCATCCCCAGTAGAGAGGAAGCAGCTGGTTGTTTCTCTCTCATCGATGTTTCCAACTCTCTATGCTTTTCCATTCCTCTCTGTAAAACCAATAATATCCTATATAATCCTATATAATAATCCTATATAATAAAAGACTAGTATGCAAATTGTCTCCTTGGGACTTCGACCAACCAGGAATTCAGCAGCTCGCTATGTTGTGCACTGACCACCAGAGGGCAGTGCAGAATGAAGGAAGGCCCCGGCCAGTAGCCAGCAGCTGACAACTGGGGGAAGGAAGGCCCTGATGGGCCCTGATGGCTGGCAAGGCCTAGGGATCCTACCTGTGCACAAATTTCATGCACCAGGCCTCTAAAAAATGTATATATATCTAATCTAATAAAAGAGTAATATGCAAATTAACCATCACTCTGAGACACCTAAGCCATGCCCACCAGCTAAGCCATGCCCCTCAGCCAATCAGAGTGGCTGTATGCAAATTAACCCAGCCAAGATGTAGGCTGGCAACCACGGAGCTAGAGCAAACAGGAGGTTTCTGTTTGGAGGAAACTGCCTGCCTCAGCCAGCTCAAAGCAACAAAGTTTCAATTATAGAAGATAAATAAACCCCAGAAACCTGATTCCAGCCAGTCTTGCTGGGTCCTTGGGTCAATGGGAGCTGTGGGCAGCCTGAAAACGGCCCTCAACTCCTCACCCAGGCTGGTCACACCCTCATGGGGTGAGCGTCCCCACTGGGAGGCTTGGCCAGCCTGCAAACAGACATCAGCCCCTCATCCAGGCTGGCCAGACTCACCAGCAGGTGGACATCCCCCGAGGGGTCCCAGACTGAGAGAGGGCACAGGCCGGGTTGAGGGCCCCACTCCCCGAGTGCACAAATTTTTGTGCACCGGGCCCCTAGTCTATATATATGAAGCCCAGTATGTGAAATCACACAGCACACACCTCTCCACTCTCACAGCCCCGCCCTCCCGTGCCAGTCTTTGGTTGTTTCAGCATTAGGGCCACTGGGTTTTTATAATACAGATGAACTTATATGCGTATACTAATATGCATTACCCTTGAACATAGACAATAGGGTGGTGATGGCCTGGGGTGGGATGGGATCTAGGGGGAAGAAGGCAATGGGGAGGGGAAAGAGTGGGACATCTGTAATATTCTCAACAATAAAGTTTTAGGAAAAGACCCAAAAAAGTCAGTTTGTCCCTTCTGGAGAGCTTTCATGTTGGGGAAGCAGAATGTTTCCCTGTGCCACTTTGCTAGGCCCCATGTTGTACAAGGACAGAAACTCCTTGTTTGGGACCTCACCCTATGTATTTCTTCATCTGACTGTTGGTTCATATCCTTTAATATCCTTTATAATAAATATCCTTTATGATCTAGTGAGTTTTCTTGATTTCTGTGAGCTATTCTAGGAAATCAAACCTGAGGAGGAGCTTGTGGGGATCTTTCATTTGCAGACAGGTCAGAAGCACAGGTAACAACCTGAATGGTGTCTGAAGTGGAAGGTAGTCTTGTGGAACTGAGCCCTTTACCTGTAGAATCTGACTCTATATCCAGGTGAATAGTGTCTGAATTGAGTTGAATTCTTGAACACCCTGTTTTATGGAACTGGGTTCTGTAATTGCTTTCACTATTGAACAAGCCCTTCATAGACCTGCCATTATTAATACACTGATTTGATTTAATATGGACATGGTCTAGAGTAATCCAAGTTAAGTGAATTTATGTATATATTAGTTGAGAAGATATATTAACTAGTTTATGCAATAGTAGCTGCCTTAGCAGGCAACCTGCCCTGCGAGTCAGTTAACAGAACAAACATTTATTGCAGAATCACATAATAATCCAGTGTGAGTCAGGTGGATCTCCTTGGTAGCATTCCTACAAATTTGAACCTGAAATGATTATGTTTTGCAACTGTTCTTAAAGTCCTTTACTTCCAACTCCACTGATGGGAAAGAGAAAATTGAGAACTCACACCTACCTCTTAACGGTCTTGGGCTAAAAGTGTGGCATGTTCTTCTCACAGTCCTCCGGTCAGACTATTTCTGTAGTCCCATCCCAACATAGGCAAACATAGGGATATCTGTGAACAATGTCTCTCTCACAAGCAACTTAAAAGAAAGCTACTTGAGCCCTGGCCAGGTGGCTTAATTGGTTGGAGCATTGTTCTGTACAGCAAAGGCTGTGGGTTCAATCCCTGATCAGGGTGCATATGGGAAGCAACAGAGAGATGTTTCACTCTCTCTCTCTCAAATTAATAATATATACTTGGGTAAGATTTTTTTTTTAAAAAAAGCTACTTGATTTAAAGCAGCTTAAATTAAGTTTAAGGTATGACTTTAAGATGATTGAAAATCTTGCCCTAACCGGTTTGGCTCAGTGGATAGAGCATTGACCTGAGGACTGAAAGGTCCCAGGTTCGATTCTGGTCAAGGGCATGAACCTTGGTTGCAGGCACATCCCCAGTAGGAGGTGTGCAGGAGGCAGTTGATGTGGGGATTGTGCAGGAGGCAGCTGATGGATGTTTCTCTCTCATCGATGTTTCTAACTCTCTATCCCTCTCCCTTCCTCTCTGCAAAAAAAAAAAAAAAAAAAAAAAATCAATAAAATATATTTTAAAAAACCTAATTTGCAAAGATGTTTGAAAATCTCATGAAATTTTATACAAAAATTTTGACTCATGTTAATTTTTCTAGAAAAAGGGTGCTTGGAAAAAATTGTAAGAATTACTGATTTAAGGCAACAAGTAAGGGGAGAAAAACTATGGTGTTGACTGCTATTCTTCATTTTGTATTTAATATTGTCTACAATTTACTACATATTTAATATAGATGACACATGGATAGTATGGGTTCCACACACAGTGGGTGGCTATGTCATTATCTAAGCATGTTTCATATCTTTAATCTGTACATTGACCTTGAAGAAAGATATTGTTATCACTTTTGTGCAAATAAGGAACCTAAGAAGCATAGAGATTTTGTAATATGTCTCAGATCACATAGAGAGGAACTAAAATTTGAATCCAGGACTGTTTAACTTCAAAACCTTCATATCATACTGGGCAACTGAGGTGTTTTATCATTCACTGTGAATGAGGCATAAAAGATGATTGGCCTGAACCATAGTCATGATTTATTTTCCTGCAAACTGAACAAACAAAATATATTAGCAGGTAACATAGAAATTTTATGGTTGAATTGACAATCCACAACACTGATTAAAATCCATTTTAGCCCTGGCCAGTGTGCTCAATGGTTAGAGTGTCTGCCTGCTCACCGAAGGGTAGCAGATTCCATTTCTGGTTAAGGGCATGTACCTGGGTTGCAAGTTTGTTCCCCATCCTAGGTCTGGGTGCATGCGGTAGGCAACCAGTCTCTCTCACCTCTCTCTCTCTCTCTCTCTCTCTCTCTCTCTCTCTCTCTCTCTCTCTCTCTCTCTCTTTCTCTGGTGGACATTCAACCATTGAGCCACAGTGGTTTAGCTGGGCTAAAATTTAAGTTCCAAAGAGTACGTGGTTATCTAATCCTCAATCATAGGCTCAACATCCCCATCCCTCCTACTTACCCACCCCTACAGCCCTTTGTTCCCATAAGAAAAAGTAGCCACTTTCTCCAAAAATTATACACCATGACAGGTTCTCAAAAAAGAGATTGGGATGGCAATAGAACAGCTAAACCACAGTAACTGCCCACTACCATCAGTCTTTCCACATGTCACTGGCAATCAACATAAGGCTCTTTGTGAGTAAACTTTTAGAAAAGGAAATTAAACAGTCAAATCTCAGTCAACTTTCTTAGTTTAGTTACATGTGCTAAATTAAAATGCAAATTAAATATGCTATCTAATAAGGAGGGAATATGCTAATTGACTGCCCTACCCTTAGAGATGGCAGCGCCCACAGCCACAAAATGGTGGTGCCCAGTCCCCTCCATGTGCCTGCCTCTGGAGTCCACCAGTCCCCTCAGCCCTCCAGCTACCCAAGGACAGCCCGAGGTGCAGGAAAGTCTTGGATGGTGGCTGCCCAGCTGCACAGGGTTGCCTGAGACTTGTGCTGCTGGCAGTGGCAGCAGCAGAGGTGTGATGGGATGTCGCCTTCCTCTGATTGCCAGGTTGCCTCCCGCCCCTGAGGGCTCTCAGACTGTGAGAGGAGGATGGCTGGACTGAGGGACTTCCCCTCCAGTGATGAATTTTGATGCACTGGACCTTTAGTATGAAATAATATTAATTTAGAAATACTATTTATCTCTTAATTACTGTTGCTTCTATTCCAATCTAATCTAATAAAAGAGTAATATGCAAATTGACCCTTGGTCTGTTACACCTAAGCCACACCCACCAGCCAAGCCATGCCCACCCACCAATCAGAGCAGCTGTATGCAAATTAACCCAGCCAAGATGGCGGCCGGCAACCTAGGAGCTAGAGCAAACAGGAGGCTTCCATTACACCAGTGATGGAGGAAACTGCCTGCCTAGGTCAGCTGCTCAAGGCAAAAATGTTTCAATTATAGAAGCCACGGAGCTGAAGCAAACAGGAGGCTTCCTTGCCTGACTAGGCCTCCACTCAAGGCAACAAAGTTTCAATTATAAAAGATAAATAAACCCCAGAAACCTGATTCCAGCCAGCCTTGGTGTAAAAAGAATATGATTGATTATATTGAAAGAAGTACAATAAGGAAAAGAAAGAATTGTGAATGATAACAAAAGTAAGAGGTAGATAGAAAAAAGAAATAAGGAATAAAAAGAGGAAAAGAAAAGGAGAATATCATAAGATATGGCGATGCAAGCCTTTGGCAGCTTCCTCTTGCAGCCTCACTCTTTGTGCTAACACATATCCCTCATCACTCTTCTCTTCTTTCCTCCATTACTTGGGCCAGTCCCACTGAGTTCTTGCTACTAGGATAAAATACTATGCAAAACCCCATACAGGGATTCAGGTCTCATTCAGATCCCAGAAAGTCAGGAGAACCAGTTCCTATTAAGTACAGTTTCCCTGCATTGACAAACAGGAGCTCAGAAAGCTGTGAGCTAGAAGCAGCAGCCCTAGTGGGCTTTGGCAGAAGCCTGGTACTTGAACATGACAATTGTGACCAGGAATCTGTTCCACCCTTTTCTTCTTTAATAACCAAAGTTGTCCCAAAAGAAAAAGGAGCCAACTTCTTGGGGAGCCCAGTAAGTCACCCACCCCCACCACCTATCTGCAGTCTACCAGGAAATTTGCCAAAGCACACCTGTTGAGAAGTACTTTGTGACCATCCATCAGATTCTCTTTCAGCTAAAACAGAATTTTATGAGAGTTGTTGGGTTTTCAGTGATTTTCAACCTGTGTGCCACAGGAATTTTGAAAACATGCAATACCTGACTGCTTAGTCAGGGGCACTGACCTCTTTTCCCTTATATTGTCAAATAAAAAAAATGACAACAGCCAACACAACAATAATCATTCAGTGTGACTGAATTTTCCAGTGTGACTGAATGAAATTGTGCCAATTTGTTTGGTCAGATTGGCAAAAAAATCTGCAGAATTTTAATAATTAGTTTATGTGTACTATGAGATGAAATAGGTTGAAAATCACTGGCTTAAGCAAAAAGGATGGTTGCATCTTGACCAACAATTTGCAGCAACATAATCACTGGTTACTGAAGTCTTGAAAAATTCACAAGACTTCTAAATTACAGTCTACTTTGAAAATGAATAGCTGTATTAGACAAATATGCAAGTCTAGGAGTAGTATTCCCCTAGATTTTTATCTACAATTCTCAAAATTGTGATAAAGTCAAAAGTAGGAAGAAGTAGCCTGGCTGATGTGGTCTGATGATTGAGCACCAACCCAGGAAGCTTGGGGTCATTGTTCTGTTCTAGGTCAGAACACATGTCTGGGGTTTTGGGCTCAATCCCTGGTAGGAGGCATGCAGGAAGCAGCTGATTGATGATGTTCCTCATCAACTCTTCTATCTCTGGATCTCTCTAGCTTCCTATCTCTCCAAAAACCAATTAAAAATACATATTTTTGAAAAAACTAGAAAGAAGCAGATAAGAAAAACCTGATTGTGATATAGTCTTCCTGCTGTTTTCTCAAAAGAGCATATTTCTTGTACCTTTTGTGAGGAGTTGCCCTATTAACTATTTGTCAGGAGCACTCCTAAACCCATACTCCTAAACGCTGCTGGCTACCCAATTGTGGAGTAAGTTTCTCCTCCACCCTGCCACTGTGCCAATAGTTGGAGTACTCACTCCTTGAATTCTGCTCCACTACTCCAATTGTTGGGTCTGAGTCCCTCTGCCAGGAACTGGACCTCATTGGATGCTGGTTATCAGACAGAGGAGATAATATGAGCAGTTGTAGGTATGTAAGACAGGCTTTATTACAGACCATGTAGCCATTACAAACACAGGAGCCATACTAAGCAGCCATGTACTGGCTGATCAACAACACATCTTTTTACCAACTTAGAGAAAAGAGGCTGCTTCCCAAAATAGTGACCTCAGTATTTGGGTTTTAGAAAAGTATGCCTGCACAGTGCATACAGTGAAACTGCTGTGTCCTTGCACCTGTGTATGGCAACTTGGCCTTGAGTATCCGGCGTACTCTGGACAGGCCCCCCACACCCAAATTGGCCTTCAACATCCGGTGTACTCTGATCAAGGTTCCCACACTACTTTTCCATATTAACTGTGTGTCTCAGCTGCAGCCAAATTTTGCTCTGTTTTGTAAATGAAATTTTTTTTGCTATCTGAAATAGCAAGCATGGAAACTTTTAAAAAAGAAATTACTATCAGGAGTAAAACTTGAGAAATTATTTTAAAAAAAGTCAATGCAGGTTTCATTTTATAATATGTATTTTTTTTTTCATTTTATTCTCTTTTAGATTATAGTTATTTTCCTGTGTTTCTTTTTTTTTTTTTTTGATTTTTTATAGAGAGGAAGGGAGAGAGATAGAGAGTTAGAAACATCAATGAGAGAGAAACATCGATCAGCTGCCTCCTGCACACCTTTTACTGGTGATGTGCCTGCAACCAAGGTATATGCCCTTGACCGGAATCGAACCTGGGACCTTTCAGTCCGCAGGCCGACACTTTATCCACTGAGCCAAACCGGTTATGGCAATATGTATTTTTTTAAAATATATTTTATTGGTTTTTTTACAGAGAGGAAGGGAGAGAAATAGAGAGTTGGAAACATCGATGAGAGAGAAACATCGATCAGCTGCCTCCTGCACACCTCCTACTGGAGATGTGCCTGCAACCAAGGTACAGGCCCTTGACCGGAATTGAACCTGGGACCCTTCAGTCTGCAGGCCGACACCCTATCCACTGAGCCAAACCGGTCAGGGCATAATATGTATTTTTTTTGATGATATATAGTGTGCACTTTGTCACACAACAGCAAAAATGTAAAGAAGAATTTGGAGAATTTTTTAAATAAAAATTTTAGTATTTACTGCCTTGACCAGTGTTGCTCAATTGGTTGGGCATCGCCCCATGCACCAAAAAGGTGGCTGGTTCTATTCCAGTCAGGGCACATATCTGGGTTGCTGATTCAATCCTCAGTCTGGGAGCATTTGGGAGGCAATCAAGATGCAACCAGAGAAAAACCAAGATGGTGGCATAGGTAAACACCTGAAACTGCTGCCTTGCACAACCATCTCAAAACCACAATGAAAAGAAAAAATGGACACCACCCAGAACCACAGGAAGGCTGGCTGAGTGGAAATGCTACAACTAGAAAGAGAAAAGCACACTGAAACTCAGAGGAGTTCGGAAGTAAAGTGCAGAGGTATGGAGGTACGCGCTAAAAAGGGCTCTCGGAAAGGGCTGGCAATTGAGGATGTGGTTTTCTTTTTCAATGTGGAGGGAGTCACAAGCTCCCAACAGCTCTGAACTCCAGTTCCGGGGGAGTCTCTGGGGATTCAGACTCCTACGGGGAAAAACTGGACTATCTGGCACCGGGAGGAACTCCAGAGTGGCTTTCTCTTGGCGGTGCTTGCAGCGATTACCATGGGACACTGAGACCCAGTGCCTCTTAGAGCAGGGCTGAGGATCAGCCATAACTGTTTGCTCTACCCTGTTGATTCCCTGAGACCCTGCCTTACCCAAGCTGTGCACAGAGGCTTTTGCATATAAAAGGCTGGGTAGCCTCAGACAGAAGCTAAATTACCACCTCCTTAGAGATCCAAGAGCCAGTGTACCCAGTGGTCAGAGTGGAACCATCCAGATTACAACTCCTCAGATCCATAAGGGACACACTCAAGGGGCAGACTCAGTGAGCACCAAAGCCTCACTGAAGCAAGTCTTGCCCCATAAGGGTGTCTCCAGCACAGAAGTTCTCCCACCATAGACACAGCTGATTCTCATAGCCAAATGGCCTGAAGGTCAATTCCTCCCAGTGATACCAACAACAATCAAGGCTTAGCTACAACAAGACTGTGCACAAAGCTTACAAAGGGGTGCACCAAGAGTGTCCACATCAGGTAATTAGGGAGGCTGAGCACTGGGCCTATAGACACCTAGCACAGAAAGCCACTCTATCAACACAAGGAAGTAGCCAAAATGTGGAGACAAAGAAACAGGGCACAAATGACAGAAACAGAGGAAAGCAAACTATTAAATATAGAGTTCAAAACCACGGTTATAAGGTTTTTCAAGAATTTTCTAGAGACCACCGATAAATTTAGTGAGGCCCTTGAGGATATGAAAAAGGACCAGATAGAAATTAAGCTTACACTGACTAAAATAAAGAATAATATACAGAGATCCAACAGCAGACTAGAGGATCACAAGAATCAAGACAAAGATTTGAAATATAAAGAAGCAAAAAACACCCAACCAAAAAAGCAAAAAGAAAACAGAATCCAAAAATATGAAGATAGCATAAGGACCCTCTGGGGCAACTTCAAGTGTACCAACATCAGAATTATAGGGGTGCCAGAAGAAGAGAAAGAACAAGATATTGAAAACCTATTTGAAGAAATAATGACAGTAAACGTCCCCTACCTGGTGAAAGAAGTGGACTTACAAGTCCAGGAAGCACAGAGAATCCCAAACAAAAGGAATCCAAGGAGGACCACACCAAGACACGTCATAATTGAAATGCCAAGGGCAAAAGACAAAGAGAAAATCTTAAAAGCAGCAAAAGAAAAGCAGTTAGTTACCTACAAGGGCGTACCCTTACGACTGTCAGCTGAAACTTTTTTTTCAACAGAAACTTTACAGGCCAGAAGGGAGTGACAAGAAATATACAAAGTGATGAATAGCAAGAACCTACAACCAAGATTACTTTACCCAGCAAAGCTATCATTCAGAATTGAAGGTCAGATAAAGAGCTTCACAGACAAGAAAAAGCTAAAGAAGTTCATCACCACCCAACCAGTATTCTATGAAATGCTGAAAGGTATCCTTTGAGAAGAGGAAGAAGAAGAGAAAGTAAAGATAAAAATTATGAACAACAAATACATATCTACCAACAAGTGAATCTAAAAATCAAGTGAATAAAAAATCTGATGAATAGAATAAACTGGTGAATAAAATAGAATCAGGGGCATAGAAAGGGAGTGGACTGACAATTCTCAGGGGGAAAAGGGTGTTGGGGATGAGGGAAGAGAATGGACAATAATAGTACACCTATGGATGAGGACAGTGGAGGGGTAAGGGCAGAGGGTGGGGTGGGAACTGGGAGGAGAGGAGCTATGGGGGGGGGGAGAGGAACAACTGTAATAATGTGAACAATAAAGATTTTTTAAAAAAGAGGCAAGCAATTGATGTTTCTCGCTCTTTCTTCCTCTCCCTTCCTCTCTCTAAAAATCAAAACATTTTTTTTTTAAAAAGAGAGCTGTAGACTTTGAAAGTTCCATTTGAAAATTAAAATAGATTTGAAAATATATCCCGGTAATTGAGTAGAAGACAGATAATGATGTTTAATGCAGAAGACAATGATTTCTAAGAAAAAGAAAATATGAACCTTGTGTCATTGAGGTGACCTGGTGAAAGTTGAGAAGAATCAAAATACTTTAAGCCTTTAGAAAAATAATATTTTCTGCATGGATGGGAGATCTTTAAAGCAGGAACAACTTAGGGGAGATAAGCCTGGTTCTGTATTCCCAGAAAAGAGGAACTGAAGTTAAAAACATTTTTTAAGATTCAGTGTTAACGTGGGTAGGGGTTTATTTGGCTATATAGAGTGAGTTTTTTACTTGGACTGAGAGGCCAGAATTAGGGCTCAGGTGAAAAAGAATGTGCTTCCCTAGTTACCAAAGGAACTGAGAAAAAGACATTAAGCAGTTGCTCTACTATTAAATCTTAGTAGTAGTGAGGGCACATCTAAACTAACTAACTGACTAACTTAACAGCTCTAGTTTTTGTCCTGGCATTGGGAATATGTAGACTAGAATAGAAACTGAAAACAATTTGAAAGACAGCTCTGCCTGGCCAGTGTGGCTCAGTGGTTCAGTATTGACCTATGAACCAAGAGATTCCCCATCAGGGCACATGCCTGGGTTGTGGCTGGATCCCCAGTGGGGATGTGTGCAGGATTCGCTCTCATCAATGTCTCTCTCTCTCTCTCTCTCTCTCTCTCTCTCTCTCTCTCTCTTTCTCTCTCTCTCTCTCCTTTCCTCTCTGGGAAAAGAAAAAGCTTTGTGTGGGAACATGAGTTAAATGGCTCTAAGCAATGCATCTATTATTTACCTTCTTTGTACATGCTTCGTACTGAAGGATTTGACTGGACTACAATTTATACATCTTACATGGCCGACAATGAACAGATCTGGAGTGAGAGTACATACGAGAAGATCCCAAGGATATCCCAGGAGATGAGTGTTGGCTCTGCTGGCTGACTACTGGGTCCTCAATTAAGGTTTAGTAATGAATGAACCCCACTTAGCTCTGGAACCTACTGTATGAACTGTCCCTGCTCACTTTTCTCTCTCTCTGTTTGGTAACTACTCCACTATCTTGTTGATAGCAAAAATGGCTATCAATTCTTTTTATTTTATGCACTAGGGGCCCGGTGCACAAAAATTTGTGCACTCGGGATGGGGGGTGTCCCTTGCCCGGCCTGTGCCCTCTCACAGTCTGGGATCCCTGGGGGATGTCCACCTGCTGACATACCTGGCCAGCCTGGGTGATGGTACATCTAAAAATCTGTTTTCCAAGTCACAAAGTTTCCTAAATCCCTTCTTTTACCAGAGAAAGTTTTTTCTTTCATTGCAAAAATTCAAATATGTTAAAATTAGTTATAAAGCTAGTATTTGATTTTAGGAGGTCAATATTTATATCTATGGAACTGGAGACATCTTATTATAACCTAATTTTAAATGAACATAAGACACTCAGATTCACTGATGCATGAACAAGAAATAAACATTTTTTAAAAAACACTAACTAGAAAGGACTGATATATGACACTATTGTAAATTAAGAATTCCTGTTGATGAAAAGGCAGATTAAGAGACGGAGATGAAAACTGCAGAGTAAAAGAACCTTGTTGCCAATACTACAAAGGATTAGGATCAACAATATATTAAAAATTCCTACAACTCATTTCATTTATTTTTGTAAAAATTTAGGAGTGGAATTTCAATCCCCTAGGTTAGTTTTACATTGATTTTATATAATGATGTTAGCTGTATGGTTTTTGTAGATCTCCTTTATCATATTGAGAAAATTTCCTTTCCTTAGTTTTCTTAGAATTTAAAAAATTTTTATGAACGTGTTAAATTTTGTCAAATATTGTTCTGACTCTTTTATTTTACTAACATGGTTAACTACGTCAATTTTCAAATGTTGAATCAAACTTGCAGTCCTAGGAGAAAATCAACAAGGTCATTATTCATTATACTTTTCTATATTGTTGAATATTATTTATAAAATGTTCATCTTTATTCAGGAGGAAAAAAAGAAATAAAAGTTTTGCATTAGCTCAAATATGACTAGGTCATGCAGCAGTGACATTTCTAGCTCATGTCACACATCCATTGAATGTTGGCAGGGGTTTTTGTTCCATAGAACATCAGAAACACAAGCTGACATTTGCTTCCCTATCTTGTCAGAATGTCATCTCAGCACATGTTTCCAAAAGCACAGGGTGACAGAGCCAACTAAATCCTAATCACAACCCAGTGGCCAAAACTAATCATATAGCCCCAAACTAACAGTAAAAACCTGTGGTGAAGAAGAGTACAAGGTATGGTGATTCTTGTAATCTCTAGCAACACTATGTTCTTTGGATTTGTGTAGATTGTGTCAGTGCTACCATCAATTTAGAAACACAATTAAAGGATTTTTACTAAAATGTCCTGATAGGAAGGGAGTTGCGGTGTCATCTTATGCAAAATTGAGTTGTGATGTGAGAATTCTCATAAATCAAAGAAATGTTCACATCCTAATGAGTATTAAATCATTAGAAAGCTCAATACAACACAGATTCCTGGTGTCTGTGACCTGGAGATTTTAATCTAGTAAACTCAAGGTGCAGGAATTTGGATTTTAACAAGCATTTTTGAGGGTTTACGTGGTCTTCAGGGTTTGATAAACACAAGATTATTAGTTCCTGCCTTCTGATCATGATACGTAAAGGTTTCATCATGTGTGAGAGAGTATGTGTGGCATCTTATTTGGAGGAAGAAGTAGCGTGCTAAGAAGCATATGGCTGTTACTTCTCTCTCATTGATCTTCACAAACAAAAGCCTTGGTAGCAATCGATCCCCAAACCTCAGATGTGTGTGAATAAAAACAGCTGAAAATGAAAGACAGTAAGTAGAAAGTCCATTGTGAGAGATTTGGAAGTTGGGAGAGGGGGCAGAAGAAGAGTGGAAATAAAGATAATGAACACACTCAGGAGAGGGGATCTGTTTATCTGGGTCAACACATCATCTGGTGGAAAGAGAAGGTGTGAAAATTGTTCCACAATATGCAGCAAAAAAGTTACATTTTTGCTGACGTCTACTATGTAGACAGGCCTAGGATGATTATGTCTATATTGAACATATACAGACTTTTCTTGTCCTTATTCCATAAACAATAAGTATATCAACTATTTTCATTATAAGTAATCTAGAGATGATTTAAAGTATATGGGAGGATATATGTACATCATATGCAAATTAGTACACCATTTTATATAATGTACTTGAGCATCCACCGATTTTGGTATCTGAGGTGGGTCCTGGAACCAACCCCCCATGAATACTGAGGGACAACTGTAATATTTATTGACTGCTTACTATGCACCAAGCTCTGTTCTAAGGGCCTTACATGTTATGCTAGAGATACTATAAGTTGCCCAATATTTCAGAAGAAAATTGAGTCACAGGTATTAAACAATTGTCCTAGGTCAAAGTACACGTCTGCTCTACAGACTGATAAACCCTAGGATGGATTTAGAATAGGTCGCTCCAGGACATGAGAAAACTGATGTGCAGAGATGAGGCAAACTTCTTAGAAGTCGTTGATTTAGAAGCAGTAGTAGACCAAGATGAGACTTCATTAGAAAGAAAAGCAATAGTTTGTGAATCTACACAGGACAACCAACAAAAGGAAGGAATTTCAGAGTATGAAAAGGAGAATTTAAAAGCTCTTTTGTGAATTCCTAAGTGGCCTGAAGTTTGTCCTGGATACACACAGGCTTTGTAACTTGTAGATCAGAGCTCCACATCCTGGACCCCAGCTCTGACCACCAGGTAGAGGATCCAAGGCTGCAGGCAGACTGGCACCCCTCGACCTGCTGTGAATTCCTGAAGCCACTGCAGACAAGCTGTGCATGGGCAGAAGATTCCAGTTTCCAAAGCTGGAGGGCAAAGCATTCTCCATCCCATAAAGAATGAGATTTTTATTTTGTTTTGCTTTTGAAACAACCTGTAAACGTTTCTGGAAGAATAAGTGCCTACTTTGCTTCTGATTGAGTCGGTGGGAAATGGAATGTTTGGCAGTGAACTGTCACACAGGATTAAAGGTGAGTATGGGGACTGGAAAGCTGGAAGGACTTTGAAACTGCAAGAGTGTTAAGTAGTTGATCCAAAGGGGCTCAAGCTTGCCCCACTTTCTTGGCCAAGGCACAGCGGAAAATGCAGAGGGGGAGAAGGCATGGCTGGACCCACAGGATGAGGAATCTACTTGTATCACGTGCTCCCTTTGTGGAGAGGCAGTCACTTGTGGCTCCACACTCCTAATTCACTAATAATGCAGCACAGCTCTCAAATGGGCCTCCTCAGAGGAGAAAAGGCAATGCAGGAGAGAAGACCCCAAAGGGTGCCTGGGCCCATGGGCCTGGGGCATCCTCAGTGTCCTGTGCATCCAGTGAGGCACAGGAGCAGCTGAGCATTTTCCTGTGTGGCTGAGAGCAGTCAGTGTGCACCCAGCATAGAGCCAGAGGACGGCAAGAGGGTGCTGAACCAGAGCCAAGGGAGGCCCCCCAGAGGCCAGCAAAGTCAGGCTTCTTCTGGGATGTTGAAAGTTCCACACCCCCATTCCTAGAGTTTAGATGCAGCACCAGGAAAGAGACGGGGAAGCCTCAACTCTTTTTGAAATCATAATCTAATTGGCTAAGATTTTGTTTGCTCACCTGCAGAATGAGTGGTGGTGGTCTTAGACCTATATCTCTATCTATCTATCTATCTATCTATCTATCTATCTATCTATCTATCTATCTATCTATCTATCATCTATCTATCTATCTATATCTCTGTTACAAAAAATGAAGTAAAGTTACATTTCTTGTACCCCTGAGTTTCGGGCCTGAGTAATTGGTACCCACTCTGTTGATTTGAGGAAGTTTTCTAGAATAGGCTTGTTTGTGCCGTGAAAGGAGAACCTGTTATTCTAGAAGGAACTGGGAAGTCACGCCAAGCTGGAAGGCAGCTGAGAAATGTTCTGGTTTGCTAGTGTGCCTTGTGCATTCAAGCGACTGCATTCTTCTTGATTTGGGGTGTGAGAGGTGGGAGAGTCTTGGCTCTCTATGAATGAAGGCAATGCTGGTTCCTCAGACAAGAATTTTTATTAGCATTTTGCTTGTTGTTTGCAGGCAAGAAACAAAGTGAAAAGACAAAAGTGTCTGCTTTTGAAGAAGACTTTGAGAGAGCCCTTTGAGTCAAGGACTGTTGGCAGAGATGCTGACAATCTTGTGCAAGAACAGCAGTCTCCTTCAGGTAGCAGATACCCAACTGAAGCGAGGGGCATGGAAAGGAGAACATGACAGCAGGAAGACTTGGCTCTGGAGGCTACGAAAGGTAAGAATGAAAGACACTGAGACCTCGAAGTCTGCATTACATGTAAGGGTGTGAAGAGCTGCATGATATTTGGGTGTAAGAACATCTAATTTGGCCCTAGCCAGTTTGGTTCAGTGAACAGAGCATCAGCCTGTGGACTAAAGGGTCCTGGGTTCAATTTTGGTCAAGAGCACGTGCCTGGGTTGCAGGCTTAATCCCCAGTAGGGGGTGTGCAAGAGGCAGCCGATCAATGATTCTCTCTCATCATTGATGTTTCTATCTCTCTCCCTTCCTCTCTGAAATCAATAATAATAATAAAAGAACATCCAATTTCTTTACTTTTCTATTTGAAATAAAATCTGGCTTAATGTTCATTGGTTGGCTACAAGGCTATCCCGGTCAGTCATTTTTGGGTTGTGTTTCCAGGTAAAAGCATTTCCATCAGATACTTGAATCTTACAAACAGAACCTTGAGTAAAAAGGCAAATGGTTTGGGATATTGTGGTTTGTATAATTTTGAGAAGTCCCCTCCACCACTGCTTCTCTACCTTGGATTCCTGGCCAGGGCACACTTGGAGAAGCACAACGTTGGCGAGAGCACATGCTTCGTCACTGTGAGGTCCTTCTCCAGCTGGCGCGGGACTGGCTGCCAACAGACCATTCTTTTCTACTGAGTTTACCTGCTTCTGGTGCTGGGATACATAATAGGATTAGGGGATCTCATGGGCATTTGTCTACTGGCTTAATTCTATCCTATAAAAGGAATTCCTTGGTCAGAAGCAGTATTATGTGGGAGACCATGAGAAGAGTGTAAGCTACCCAGTAAGTCCATAGATAGAGTACTGGTGGCAGCACGACGATAGCCAGGGAAACAAATCTAAATCCGGAATAAGTGCCTGTTCCAAAGAGAAACATTTTTGCATCTTCCCTGATGGGATAGGTCCAAGTGTAATCAGCTGCCACCTGTTAGCTGGCTCCTCCCCAGAATTCCTCTCTGCACTGCCAGTCACTCAGTTGTTCAGGTCAAAATCCTCGGAATCCTCTGTCTTTTTTCCTTTCCTTCACAGCATTCACTACAGAAAGATCTAGACAGCAAGTGATAAAAACGAGAACTACACATACATTTTTGGATTAAGTGTGGCTAATTGGAAAGAGTTTAGCCTTTGGAGCCCAACAGACACTGTTACTAGCAGTGGCATGATCTGAGGCTAGCTTTTGAATTTTTGGGACCTGTTCTTTTACTGGAAAAGCGATAGTTATAGGACCTATCTTGCAGTGTTGTTAGGAGAATTAAGTGACAAATATCTGAGAAGCACCTCACACAGTACCTGATACATACCCATTATTGCTGGCTCTCCTTCCCCCACTTCCATGGGTTATTGTCAGATTAAATATGGAGAGAAGCTAAGACAAAATAAAACCAAATTGGAGAAACATGCTCTGTGGAAAACCAGATTAAGGCTGAAAAGTAAGAGATAAATATATAAAATGCAAAAGAAATGGTTTTGCTTTAAAGAACTGCTATTGAGAAGGCTGCCCAACAAAGGGCAGGCCAGACCTTCGCCTTGCCAGAGTGACCCCTTTCTATAAATGAGCAATTTGCTAAAGCCGCCATCTTACATGCTGTAGCAAATAGAATTTTTCAAAATGGCAATTGACATCATCACAATGGCCACATTAAGGTGGAAAAGGGCGGGGGGGAAGATTGTTATGAGTGTAGAATGTTTCTTTAAAATGTATATTAGTTAAGAAATTCCATTGTCATTTAGAAATCAAACTACATGGGTTGCATAATTTACTCAATTAGTTTGGGATTTTATCATTTGCATTTTTCAGCAATTACACGTTGATACAACCCAAAACGATCTGGTTGAGAATCAGTGTTTGGATGTAGAATTGGTTGATTCCAGGGATTGTTAGTCAATAATTAACTCTGTATTTCTCATTCAAATTCAGATCTGAAGAGTCACTAAGTCAAAATTTTTTAGGCTATCAACTGCAGTTCCGTGGACAATTAGCTTTTGCATTTTTTGATCTTCTAGATCTAGCATTCTAAGTGACTCTCTACTCCCTGGGGGGTGGGGAGGGATTCTAGCTTAGGTGTCCCTGTGTGGAACTGCTATAAACCTCAATATTCAATATGATACTTAACTATTCTATATAATAAAAGAGAAACATGTAAATTGATTGTCCCTCTGCTATGCTCACCAGCCAATCAGGAGAGTATGCAAATTAACCCAACAAAGATGGCGGGTTAATTTTCATATGCAGGCACGCAGTAGCCTGGGTCCTAGGAATATCCTTGGGACCCAGGCTGCTCCTAGCCTGTAGGCCTGCACATAGGCCCTGAGCAGCTGGGGTCCCACAATGCCCCCATCCACTCTGGGCCTATGGGCACAGGAGTGAAGTGGATGTTCCTGCCTCATGGCCACTTGCGTGTGCACCAGAGCCAAGTGGCATCCGGGTCCACGCCCCCCAGCCCAGCACCCATTACAGGGTGAACAAGCGAGGCCACTCCTCCCACAATCAATCCCGGGGCAAACAGATCAGGCCAGGCCTCCCTGCGATTTCTCACGGGCAAACAGAACAGGCCTCCCTGGGATTCTCATGGTGCAAACAGAACAGACCACACCTCCCCTCAATCCCAGGCAAAGAAGCCATTCCGCTGACCAGCCTGCGCTATGGACCTATTTGGGTGGGTGGCGCTGAGTCGGGGCCTCTAGCCTGCAGCCATGGGAAGTCTCCCTCTCCCTAGAGTAAGGAGCACCAGCCCAGGTCCACCCAGTGCCGGGTCCTGACTGTGGGGGTGAGTTCCTGTAGGCTGGGGTTTGATCCCTGGGCATTAGCAGTAGGAGATCAGTGCCTTTGTTATTGCTGTGTGTCCAGGTTTTAATTGGACAAATGCCCGGCGGCCCGGGGTGCCAGCTTAGCAAATCTTTTAGGAAGAGAATTCTGTGTGGGTTTCCTCAAATTCCCTCAGCCACTACTCACCCCTCCGTAAAGGCACAGAACAAGTGAGGCCCCGTACATAAAAATCAGAGGGCTCCAGCAGCGGTGGGTCTCACTCATCACAGTCATTTGGACTGGATGGCATTTGAATATTTATCTAGGCACCATGACAGGGAACACACAAGATCAAGTCATGATCTCTGCTCTTAAATAATTCACAATCTTATTAGAGCGAGTGGATGATAAAAGCGCAGTAATGACATCAGAATGTAAGGCAACAATACAGAGAAGAACAGAGGCAATTCCTAGGATGATTTTCCAACAATTAGTACAAAGAGTACATGCTGTGAATTAAAAAAAAAAATATGTGTGGAAGTAGCTGCTTCATGAGTATAGGATTCCTTCCTATTTTAAAGGAAACTGAGTTCCATGTGAACTGTGTAATATGCTATGATATCTGAGGTACAGGACAAGTGTACTATGCTTTGATATTTGAGTCATTCTTTATTGTTCAATGTGATTTATTTCTGCACGTCTCAGTTTTGTAATAGTTAAATTACTAGAATAACACCTTTCTATAAAATATTACTAGAAGAGCAGATGATCAAGTGACATTTATTGTTACTTTCTATAAATGAACACAATCTATGGTATGCTAAAGTGATAGGTATTATAGAAATATTCAGATAGGGAGACCTACAGGCTTAATTAAAAGTGAGGCTTACTATTACAACCCAAATTTATTGCTTAAAAAAAAAAGCAGGGAGCCAACTAGAAACTGAACCAAATATAAGCCCTTGAAGGGCAAATGTAAATTAGATAAGCTTTGCTATTACAAGAGCAAGAAGAAAAAATTCAGATGCAAGAATGAGAAGCACATTGCATCCACTCTAAGTTGCTGTTAAAGAAAAAGAATGATATACTATGAAAATACTTAATACAGATTATAAAGAGGTTTGTTCAAAGAGGATTTCCTAGAGTAGGTAGAATTTCAGTTAAATTTTTTAAATGTGAAGAGGTTAGCTAGATAAGGAAAAAGTGTAGGGGTCTCAAATTGCAGAGGGTGCAGGTGGGGCTAAGGGACCCCCACCTCCATCCACGGGGAATTTCATGCACCAGGCCTCTAGTCTTTATATAAGAACTAGGGGCCCGGTGCACAAAAATTTGTGCACTTGGGAGGTCCCTCAGCCCTGCCTGTGCCCTCTCGCAGTCTGGAACCCCTCTAGGGTTGTCCACCTGCTGGTGTGCCTGGTCAGCCTGGGTGAGGGGCTGATGGCTGTTTTCAGGCTGGCCTAGCCTCCTAGTGTATATCCTCACACCATTGGGTGTTGCCTGCCTGGGTGATGGGCTGAGGGCCATTTTCAGGCTGCCCAGAGCCCCTTCAGGTTTTGGGTCCCTACTGGGGTGCCTGGGCAGCCTGGGTGAGGAGCTGAGGGGCATTACCAGGCTGCCCACAGCCCCTTCAGGGTTCAAGTCCCTACTGGGGTACCTAGCCACCCTGGGTGAGGGGCTGATGGCTGTTTGCAGGCTGGCCAAGCCACCCAGTGGAGTCCCTCACCTTATTGGGATGTGGCCAGCCTGGGTGTGGGTCTGAAGGCTGGTTTTAGGCTTTCAGACTGCCCACAGTCCCTTCAGGTTTTGGGTCCCTACGGGGGTACCTGACCAGGCTGGGTGAGGGGCTGATGGCTGTTTGCAGGCTGGCCAAGCCACCCAGTGGGGTTCCTCACCTCACTGGGGTGTGGCCAGCTTGGGTGCAGGCCTGAGGGCTGTTTTCTGACTTTCAGGCTGCCCACAGCTCCCATTGACCAAATGTCCCAGCAAGGCTGGCTGGAAGCAGGTTTCTGGGGTTTATTTATCTTCTATAATTGATACACTGTTCCTTTAAGCCAAGGCCTAGGCAGGTAACAAAGCCTCTGTTTGCTTCAGCTCTGTGGCTTCTATAATTGAAAGAATGTTGCCTTAGTAAACTCTAGGCAGGCAGTTTCCTCTATCGCTGGTGCAATGGAAGCCTGCTGTTTGCTTCAGCTCCGAGGCTTCTATAATTGCAACTATGTTGCAAGTATGTTGCCTGGAGCCAGGAGAAGGCCAGCCACCTAGGCTGACAGCTTACTCCTGGTGCAACGGAAGCCGCCTGTTTGCTCCAGCTCCATGACTGCCGGCCTCTATCTTTGCTGGGTTAATTTGCATACAGCCGCTCTGATTGGCTGGTAGGCGTGGCTTAGGCATCCTGTAGAAATGGTCAATTTCAATATTACTCTTTTATTAGATTAGATGTTGTGCTTGTGTATGTAAAAAATACATCATACAGTAAAAAGTGAACATGCATATGTTTCCCTTTCTTTCACCAGTCTCTCTTCCCAGAACAAAACAACTCCAATCATGTAACATATATATTGACAGAGTTTTTATATGATTATACTTTTTATATACATATTACTCAACAAATTGATTTTTTTAAGTTAACTGTGATGAATATTCTTATATACATTTTTTAAAATTACTTTTGCTTATGTTTTTATAGGACAGAAGAAGTGAGAATGAAGGATCATGTAGGATAGTCATGTATAATTATGATTGGCCTAACTGGTCTCCAGAAGTTTATCAGTTTACACTCCAGCCAACAATGTACATGACAGTTCATTTCCTCAAACTTTTGCCCCAAGTGTATTTCAAATTTAAAAACATTTATTTCCATCTAATAGGTGAATGTAATTAATATTTGACACATTGAATTATGGTATAAAGAGTGCTTACCCCAAAGGCTCACAAGGGCAGAGAACATAAATTATATATTTAAAAATTTTAATAGAATGTTCTCACCTTTAATATCAGATTTATAATATTCTCATCTTTTCTTACCATAATGATTCTATGTGTCTTCATTTTAAATCTAGGGTATATAAGAATATAATTTACTTCTCTTGGTTTCATTTCTTTTAAATTAAGTGTTCAGGGGAAGTTATGTTCTAGTTGCTACAAGCATGCAAAGTTATTGAGTTAGGGGTCATTTTTTAAGGTTCTGTGTGTACTTGGACAAGAGTAGGGAAAGCACCTCTTGTCAGCCTTGCAGGTTCCACTTGTTTCATTTGCCCTCTTGTTTGCCCCCTGCTGGTGTTCAGAAGAAGAACATGAATGTTTAGAACTATTTTCTCTGATCCTGAAGTTTTTCTTGTTTGTTTTGAAAAATCAAAATTCCAGTTGAACTCCCTAATTATAAAAAATTTAAAAGAAGCAGTCATGTGAGTTTTAATTAGATTAATTTGAATTACTATGATTGGAGATAAAGCATGGGGGTAGAAGAAAACCTTCTTGACCTCTTTTCACAGACATCTTACTGTTTAGTTCTTCAAGTATGAATTTTCTGAGGTGTATAATTGTAGTTACATCATAATAAGGAGTAGAATGGAACCCTGCCAATCTGGGACCCCAGAGCTGAAATCATCCTGAAAGACTGAAAAAACAAACAAAGAAGTAGATACCGTCTACTTATTGCCAACCCATTAATTCAACAAAATGTAAAAGAATGTTTTCAGAGTCTTCATTTTACTTACAAGTTCTATGCAATACCTACTCCAGGAAGTCCTCAAATCTTGGGGGCATTATAGCAACAATTTATTTAAGAGCCAATTGCCTCAAGTGCTTGGTTTGTCTGGGAGATGTACATAGGACAACAAAACACAAATAAGAGAAATGAGAGTCCCTGTCACTAGCCTCCACTCTTCACAGATGCTACTTTTCTTTGTCGGCATCCTTTTGCTCTTCTTCTGGTAATAGCACCACCATACCTTTGGGAAACTGCCATTACTCCTCCATGTGACCCAAAGTTGGCCACTTCTTCTCTGGGATTTTATATGTTAACTAGAAGCCCGATGCATAAAATTCGTGCAAGAGTAGGCCTTCCTTCCCCTAGCTGCTGGCACCAGCTTCCCTCTGGCACCCAGGACCTGGGCTTCCCTTACAGCCCTGGCTTCATCTGGAAGGACATCCAGAAGGATGTCTGGTCTAATTAGCATATTGTGCTTTTATTATTATAGAAATTAGCATATTATGCTTTTATTATTACATATTAGAGGCCCAGTGCATGAAATTCATGCACAGGAGGTGAGGGGTGGGGAGGGGGAGGATCCCACAGCCTGGCCTGTACCCACTCCAATCTGAGACATCCCTCTCTCAATCTGGGACCACTGGCTCCTAACTGCTCACCTACCTGCCTGTCTGATCACCCTTACTTAACCACTCTGCCTGTCTGCCTGATCGCCCTTAACCACTTCTGCCTGCCAGCCTAATCATCCTTAACCACTCTCCCCTGCTGGCCTGATAGCCCCTAACCTCCTCTGCCTTGACCCCTACCACGTGGCTTTGTCCAGAAGGACATCCAGGAGGATGTCTGGAAGAGGTCCAGTCTATCTGGTCTAATTAGCATATTACCCTTGTATTAATCTAGATGCTGGGAGAGAGCAGCTATCTCCTTCTTCTAGGATCACAAACTTGAGATTATAGAAGACTGAACTGTCCATGATGTTCTTCTACTTCCCCCAATCCCACCCAGGTTAGCAGACATGAAGAGAGAGAGAAGTAGATGGAATTGAAATATATTTTGAAGTAGAATCTGTTGAAAGGATTATTTTTTCCCTTTTAAACTATGTGTTTTATTTTAAATGATGCATCTGTTTGTTAACACATGCTGTCTTAGAGGCAGATGTACAATATTGTCACAAAATGAGCAAGATTAATTTTCTTTATAGCTAAATGGCAACATCCAACTTCACATCCTGGAATTCATTGTAGGTGAATGAATGTGATGGTCTTCTAAGATTGGTTATTCTCTAAGGTCTCCCTTTTAACATGTCTGAATTGATGTCAGATTTCAGAAAATGTGTGTAATTGCCTTGTTCCATAAGCTAATATATTATGCTCTGTGCACATCAAAACTGTGGAGGGCAGGCTGTGTGATGCTTTTTATAATGAGTTCTTTGGTGTGAAAATAAAGGATAACCTCTGCTGGGGCATCATTCTGGATACATTTCTCATGTATTACTTTTGCTTTAAAGATCATTTGTTGAGGGTCTTTGTTTTTCTTGAGGTCTTCACAGGCCATCCAAAATTCAGTGTTTTCCTCACTGAACTCAGTTTTAAGAAAACTGGTGAATCCATCTTTATGGGAAAGAAGTTTGTCAAATGACTCACCTCATATATTGCTTCTCCAGGGCAGACTTTGTTCAAGACACAACATGTCTTATAATGGGGAATGCAGCAAGTATGTTTACGAATCTGTGCTAACATATGCTATAAGGCTGTTCTTTCCCATTATACTTCACAGGGTTTCCCTTTTTTCTGGTTACGTTGCTTTAGTGTGCAGATCTACTGGTGTGTACCTCTTCATGAAACTGAGTTTCTGTAGGAGAAGATTTAGCCTGTTTTCTTTCTCCTTAGCTATGATTTTGGCTTCTTTGCTTATTTCTTCTTTTGCTGAACCATGTATTAACTTGAAAAACATTTTTTTCCTTTGATTCCCACATATTCAATTAAGAAAAGAAATTCAATGATGTTTCCTTCTTCTCTCTAAAAGAAAGATGTCTAATCTATTCCATCCTTCACTTGTTAATGCTATTCCATAGTTATACCTGGTAGAAGAAAAAGGTATCTCAACTCTGCCGGCAGTGCTTACAATTGGGAAGAAAACAAGAGTTCTACTAGTAAGAGCTGTATTTCTGCTTCTGTAGAGACAGGAATATGTAGAACTGAGGAACTAAAGTACAACTCAGTCCTGAGTTGTTTAGGGAAATGATACTACAAATTTTCAAAGCGACTCTTGGTCTCTTGGTCTCTAAGATAAGGACTAGTATTACCACAGTACAACTTCCCTTTCTAGTTTGTTGCTGAAGAGTTTAATTGGAGGCAAGAGATTAGCAAAAGGGAAGAGTCAAGAATAATTTCTAGATTTCTAATTTTGATTCTTGCTTGAATGTGTTGCCATAGAGGGACACAACCAGGAATGGGCTGGAGCTGAAAGCAGGACTGTCAGGTGACACTCAGGAGTTCTGTTTTGGGCATATGGATTTTGAGATATCAGTGGGTTAGCCAAGTGGAAATGTTAAATGAACTGTTGGATGTGTGACTTTGGAGCTAGTGGGGAAGATTTGAGCTGACTATATATATAATCTTCACCCAAGGATAGTTTTTCCATTGATTTTGAGAGAGGGTGGAAGGGAGGAAGGGGAAGAAGAGAAGGAGAAAGGAGAGAGAGAGAGAGAGAGAGAGAGAGAGAGAGAGAGAGAGAGAGAGAGAAACATGTTGTGAGAGTGACATATCCATCCATTGGTTGCACCCTCATGTGCCCTGACCAGAGCCAGAGATTGAACCTGCAAGCCAGGTATGTGCCCTGGATCAGGAATCAAATCAGCAACCCTTCAGTGTGCAGGCCAACACTCAACTACCGAACACACTGGCCAGGGCTGAGCTGACAATATTAATTTAGGAGTTGTGACATATAAATTGTATGTGAAGATATTGAAGTAGATAAAATTATTTACAGATAGAACACACTGAAAAGAAGAAGGTCTAGGACTAAGAAGGATCAAATTTTAATGACTGAGTAGAGAAGAAAAACTTAGCAAAGGAGACTTAAAAATAGAGGTTATAATATAGGAGAAAAAGTAGAATGAGAATAAATATCATAGAATTGGAGAGAAGAGGCTCAAAAGAGGACAGTGGTCAACTAAGACAAAAGCACTGAGAATTAGAGAAATTTGAGATCAGAGATGTTTTCATTGGGTTTGACAAAACAGAGGGCATTGGTGAAGCCAAGCATTTTCGGTAGAATAATGGGTATGAAAACTAGTTCAGAGCAGGGTAAAAAGGAATGGTGGTGAGCAGCAGTGTAGATAATGTTGTGAATTCATGTGAAACTCCTAACCTCAACCCCTATGTTCATACATACAAAAAACACACCACAGTACAAATGCATAACTATGTCTGATAAAACTATTAAAAATATACAAGTGACTATTGTATTTCCTAGAAAAATTCACTCCTTGGGTATTTGACTCCTAACCCACAGGGGCCCAGAATCATAACATTGAGGATATAAAATATTATATATATTAGAGTATGAAATATTAGCTATAAAAGTGGAGGGTGCTACTCTTGTTTTCACCTTTTAATTCTCCAATTTATATACAGTTGATTATTCAGGGTAATAATGTTCTATAAAGTCACCACTAATGCTAAATTAGCTAGTACTGAAAACCAAGGGGAGCTTCTGATCACAGTATTTTTATCAACAAAAACACTATGCACTTTGGGAAACAAGCCAGTCTCATCAGCATAGAAAACCAGCTCTTACACATAATCCTTTTCCTGTACAACACCTAGCAGATGTATTTAAAATCCTCCCATAGCCTCCTGATTTCCTACAACTTTCACATCCTTCATGCTTCACTGCCTTTTGAAATGTGCAAGCCAGCACCAGCCCAGAAGAGTTTAACATTTTCCTGACCCTGGGTAATGTGACTGTAAATTTATTTGGCTTTCAGCTTCACAACAATGGTGTCTGCTATAGTTATTTTGGTATTTAAAAAATCATCTCTGACACCACAAATGTAGCCCATTTTCCATAGTTTTGTCACACCCTGTGCATGCTTCATTAGTACTTTCTGGAGTGGCATGATATAAAGTTAATATTTTCCTCCTTTTTGTCGATGTGCCCTATTGTTGATTCTTTAACTTAGAAAGCATAGACACAAAGAACCACTCTGAAAAAGGAACTGAGGACTAGCTGGAGAGAAAAATGATAACCAAGGACAGAAAGCAGAGACTGCATAGAGTTTGGTAGGAGGGGAGAAGGAATGAAAAGGGTTACCGGGCTCCCACAGTCAGCAGCTGAAGTACCAGAGAGAAATCTCCACCCCTTTGAGGAGTTGCCACTGAGAACTCTGGGGTCTACTTCCTAAGCTGGGCCCCCAAGCAAAGAGCACCAGAACTGAGAAAGGAGCCCACATAACATCTGGCTATGAAAAACAGCAGGGTTGCTATCTGCCAGGAGGAGATGTCTGGAAATGCTGGTTGCTTAGGCTTTTATATATATAGATTGAAGATGAAATAAAAAGCTTTCCAGACAAAAGAAGGTTAAAGGAGTAAATTACCACCAAACTAACAATGCAAGAAATGTTAAAGAGATTGCTTTAAGAAGAAGAAGCAAAGGAGAGAGAGAGAGGATCAGAGACACAAAGAAATAAAATGGCAATAAATAAATATCTACCAATAATAACTTTCATTGTAAATGGATTAAATGCTCCAGTCAAAGGACATAGGGACATATATTCCATCTCAAAATAAAAGATATGCAGAGACTGAGAATGAAAGGATGGAAAAAATGTTCCATGCAAATGGAAAGGGATAAAAAGCTGAGGTAGCAATACTCATATAAAACAAAATAGACTTCAAAACAAAGGCCATAAGAAAAGACAAAGAAGGCCACTTTATAATACTAAAGGGAATGATTCAACAAGAAAATATAACCCAGATCAACCAAAGAACTTGTATGCATGCATATAAATCTAACCAGTGGACACAGACATCATGGGGGTGAAGGCAAGAGTGGCGGGGTAATGGGGGGATAAGGGCAAATATGTAACACCTTAATCAATAAAGGAAAATATAAATTAAAAAAATAAAAAAGAAACAAAAAGAAAAAGAAAATACAACCCTTGCAAACATATATACACCCAATATAGGAGCACCCAAGTACATAAATAAACTCTTGATGGACTTTGAGAGAGCTACAGCAATACAGTCATAGTAGGGCACTTAAAAACCCCACTGACATTGTTGGATAGATCTTCCAGACAAAAAATTTACAAGGAAACAGAAGCCTTAAATGACACACTAGATCAGATGGATCTAACCAATATTTATAGAACATTTCACTGCAAACAGCAGAATATTCATTCTTCTCAAGTGGATATGGAACATTCTTAAAGATTGACCACATGTTAGGGCACAAACAAGTCTATACAAATTCAAGAAGATTTATATAATATCAAGTATCTTCTTAGATCACAATGGCATAAAGTTAGAAACCAATGACAATAAAAAACCCCTTGAAAACACTCAAATACGTGGAGGCTAAATAGCATGTTATTAAACAATGAATGGGTTACCAATGAGATCAAGCAAGAAATTTAAAGCTTCCTGGAAACAAATGAA
>PVJC01018096.1:0-31761 GCA_004026665.1 Murina feae | reverse complement strand
CTTTATTAGTTTAGATAGTTTAAATGTGAAAATAGCTCCAATGCCCATCAACTGTTGAATGGATAAATAAAATATCTCACATATATGTATAATATAATATTACTTAGCAATAACAGGAATGAAGTAGTAATGATAGATGGTACAAAATCAATAAGCCTTAAAAACATTATGCTAAGTGAAAGAAGCCAGTAACAAAAGACGAAATAATCTATGTTTCTTTTATATAAATTGTTCAGACAAATCTATGGAGACAGAAAGTTGATTACTAGTATACAGTACTTAGGGGTTACAGAAGATTGGAAGTGGCTGCTAATGGATAGAATTTCTTTTGGAAATGGTCCAAAATTAGACTGTGATGATGGTTGCATAACTCTGTTAACATATTGAATTATTAAATATATACTTTAAATGGGTGACTTTTATACCATGTGGTTGATATCTCAATAAAGCTGTTAAAAAGCAAAGGTGTGGAGATGTAAAACCTTTTAAAAATATTTAAACTGAAAGGGTAACGAAGGGTTAGTCCTTGCTTGTCAAGATAATGCTGTAGGTAAATGTGGTGCTCGTTCCTCTCACAACCACATCAAAATTACAACTAAACTACAGAACAACCATCAATGAGAACTGCCTGAAATGTACTTGAACAGAAGTGCTATAACTAAGGACATAAAAAAGAAGCTATATCAAGCATAGAGAATATAGTCAATAATATTGTAATAACTATGAATGGTGGTGTCAGATGAGCACTAGATTTATCGGGGTAATCACTTAGTAAATTATATAAATGTCTAATAATGGGGTTGTATACCTGAAACTAATATAATATTATATTTCAACTGTAATTGAAAAATAAAAATTATTTTTTAAAAAGACTGCTATGAAGAAAAGAAGACAGATTCGTTCTCTGTTGTTTTTTAGAAATCTGGCTTTATAGAGTATAATTCCCCAGTGGATGAATGGTTCTGGAGCACAAAGCAGCACAACTGCGGGCTCAAGTAGCCTGGTTCAAACCTCAGTTCTGAGGCCTGCCCTATTTTCCCTTAAGTAAATAACTTCCTTGAGCCTCTCTACGGAATTTGTGTCTATTTCATAGAATTGTTGAGCTTGAGGCAAGCTCTGAGAGGCCTCATGAAGTTGGGCAGCTGGCAGTGAGCACCAGCTTGTCATCAACAGCAGGTCCTCAAAGCATTATTAGAAAACTATGTGGAACACATTCAGGTTTTACTTGTGGTCTTGTCATCGACAGAGCGTCATGGTAGCCAAAGTCCAGCTGTGAATCCAGTTAAAATTAGCAGTTGGATTCTGGTAGTTGATAGAGTAAATGCAGCTTTTCCAAATGGTTGTCTGATCTTTGAATATGGGGTAAGGGCTTTGCCATTTCCCATTGGGAACATGGGAATGGAGAGAGGTTTAGGGATTTGAACCAGACCACACAGTGTTCTACCACCAGTCTCGCAAGACAGACACCCTTATTCTTGGTCAAGGGGAAAGCTCGTAGAATGGCAGAGATTAGTAACTGTTAATATCTTTCCTGCTAAGAGGAAGTTTCTTTACCCACAAACCTCTCAGGTCCAGGCCCGAGTCTTACACAATCCTGCCATTACCAAGGACAGGCCACCCATGGTGGCACCTAGACAGCACCTTCAAGGTGATGGACATGAAGCCTTCTTGGACCAGAGGCAGTGGTGACCTTGTATCTTTGTGTGTTTGGTTGAATCAGCCGTACCCTTACCTCTCTCTGCTTTTAACTGATGGGATAGCGTGAGCCTCTGGGCAGCTCTGGGGAGTCAGACCAGCACTAGACATGGGAGGCTTCTGAGAACATCCTGATGCAGTTATCTTGCCAGGTAAATGCTTGTGGTGGTGGTTACGCCAACTGGGGTTGATTCTCTGGGGTCAAGGTTAATCCAGCCACTCAGCAAGGGGGAGAGGGAAACCATGCTTTGAGGTGCTAAAGGATGTCATGTCTGACAGTGAGAATAATTTCTTCCCAGCTGTATTTGTCTGGGGATTTGAGACTGGGAGACGCGGAGGATTCCAGAGCAGGAATACCTTGTTAGTCTCCCCTGTGTGGAGGCAAAACTCTTAAGGGAGGTGATAAATGGGGGCATTTTCTGGCTAACAGATGGCCTCCCGTTAGGTCGCTCTGTGTGCTTTCACTCGGTGGTGTTCTCAGTGTGGGTCAGAGATAGACTCGGCGTGCGCGCCCACACACACACACACACACACACACACACACACACGACCTGATTCTTCAGGTTTCTAACTCATTCTGCATTAGGATTTGGCTTCTGGACTAGATCAAGCCATTTGTCACCTTTACAACTGGTGGGTATGAGGCTGAGCCTGAATGGGACGTCCAGAGGGAGGGTCCACCAGACTGTGACCTTTCACTCCTATTGCCTCCCTGTGCTAACACACAGCTCTCTCCTTGCAGACCCACAAATCACAGAGCATGACGCGGTCCGATTCAGCCCTTTCGTCTTCCAGTTGGCAGGACTGCAGTCGAGAGGAGGGAAGCGTCGTCTTGCCCGTAGTGAGGATGTAGCTGGTGTCAAGGACACAGACAGACTTCAAGCCCATCTACTCCCAGACGTGCCCCCGCCATCTCCCCACGTGCAGCTGCTCCCTGGCATCCCAAGAGTGAAGGAAGAGTGCTATGCAGCCTAATTAGCCATAAATACTCTCTTAATAACCCACCCTGCTACGGGCTGTTTCTGTTAGAAAGAATTATTATTGCCACGACATAAATTTCCTGAAAAGGAGATGGTGGGTCACACAGTGTAGCCTATTATGAGAACCAGGGTAATAAAACAGCCAGATAATTTATGTGTCTCTCCGGGTTCCTCGCGCTTATCTTAAAGAAAAGAGCCACGCTGTGGAGACGACTGCAGAAGTGAGCGTGTGTGTCTGGAAGCGGTGTGGGCGATGTACTCTGAGCGATTTCTGCAAAGGAGGCAAGACTAAGGCCTGACATTGCTCATGACGACCGCGGTTTCTCTGAGAAGTGACCACACACTCCCTGTCCTCGCTGAGGACAATGAGGTGGCATTAAACCTCAACCGAAATCACTTTCGCCTCAGAGTGAGGCAGGACCACAAGTTTTGGTTCCAAAGGCGTTTTCATGTCCCTGGTGAATTGTTTGCCCCTCTCACTGTGCTTGATTGACAAGCACACGCTCCTGCAGCGGTTGGCGGGGCCTGCTGTAGGATGCTCTCGCCCACAGAGCACTCACCCAGCAGATGTGGTCATCACACACACACCGTGAAATCTTAGCTGACAAGGGGGTTTAAGGAACGTAAAGGCGACTGCCCAGCCCCAAATTGGTCATCATCTTGGGCCCAACTTCTAAACAGATTTCCCCAAACCTCATCGGGGAATTCAAATACTTGTGGTTTGGCTAACTGCTGGGACTGAAGGAGGACAGCGTCCTGAGCCCTGTTGAACAAGTGAGGAAGCATGTACAGTAAGTGACAGGGCAGTGTTCTGAGGCCAAGAGGGGCCGGCAGCAGGGCTGTGGACTCCCAGCATGAGGCTACTTTTGGCCTCTTCTGGAAAGAAAATGTTAAGAAAATTCTTGTAATGGTGGCGCAGGCTGAGCAACCACTGGGCAATCTAAGCCCAACATCTGGAAGCCCAGTGGTGTGGTCTGCCCACAGGGACGCCACGCTCAGGCCCACACACACGTTTCTACAAAATAAAATGCAGTGGACAAGCCCCAAGTTGGCTCCGACAGCAATTTTTGTACATTACAATGCAAACTACCAGCTGTCGCCTTTACGTGGAGTCCCCGGTGCCTTGTTAATTCCAAACTATTAACACTTCTACGTAGGCAGCATCTTTAAGGGAGGCATGCGGAGCGCTTCGTAAGCAGAATATCATGGCTCACTCCACTGCCTCCTGTGGAGAGATTCCTGGAGGGAGGGAAGCCATTGTCCAGGCTCCCCACACTGCAGGGGGGACATGAGCGCCCGATGAAGCGAGTCCCACAACTTTCAAATGTCCTGGCAGCCGTGAGAAATGCCACCTCCCTCCCTGATAACTGGGCTTGGTCACATCAGAGAGCAGTGGAGGGGAAGGAAAACATTCATAGATGGATAGAGTGAAAGATGGGTTTACCAAAGTACCAACAAAACTACAAAAGCAAAACAAGGAAACCTCTAGCCAATGAGCACTGGGACACGCAGATGCTCGCTCTTTCCATGTGAGCGCTGGTACCAGCGCTGACCCCCTGCGGCCTGTGTGAAGCCATGTGGGGAAGTCACCACAGACAGAAACAAAGAAGAAAGTGACAGGACGCTGCTGAGACCTTCTTATTGGTCACAGGACAGAATAAAGGGTCGTGATAAATGTTTGTCTCTCT
The DNA here is from genome assembly GCA_004026665.1 of Murina feae. Classification (NCBI taxonomy): domain Eukaryota; kingdom Metazoa; phylum Chordata; class Mammalia; order Chiroptera; family Vespertilionidae; genus Murina; species Murina feae. Next base: position 27,398 of record PVJC01018096.1, on the reverse strand, counting down.
TTCACTTGCTCATTCTCCCTCCCCAACTCCCAACACTCACCCTTTGCAAGTGACTTCACTTTAAAATCTTAGATCTGGCAACTATTGCACATGCGCGCGTGCGCATATATATATATATATATATATACTGTGCCTTCCGTGTGTCCCTGCTCAACAACAGAAGTATCTTCTATCATTCATCTGGGTCCATCGCGCATTTACAGCTGTCCCAGCTCCCAACTGGTAAGAGCATGTGTGAAGTCACCTTGACAGCCAGCTCAGAGACAAACCGAAGGCCTGCTATTCCTCCACTCAAGGGACAGGTGCAAATGCCTCCCCACCCCATCCCCTTTGCAGCTTCTACATTAACATAAAATTGCTCCTTCTCTCCAGTCAGTATAAAACCTTGTCTCAATCTCACATCTCTGGGGTTACTCTCACCCTTTCTCCTCTCCTTCACTGGCAAATTCAGGCACAGAGATTGTCAGACTGACCAGCCTTTCCCTCACTTCCCACCCACTCCTCAAAGCACAATATTATCTGTCTCCCCTACCCACCCACCCCTGCCATGCTTCTCTAGTCACAAGTCGTCAAGCAGCTCTGGATCTAAAACCAAAGCCCCTTTTCAGTCTTTCTGTTATGTGATACCATGTCTGCTACGTCTTCAATTGAATTTGCCCACCTCCTACGACGCCACATTCTCTGCTCTTTCCTTCCCTCTGGTCACCTTGGCATTTGCTCAGCCCCTTCTACCAAACTTTGGATGTTAAAGTTGATCAGGGTCCTCTCTTAGCTGACACTGTCTCCGTAGGTCTCAGCCCTGCACATGGTCACCATCCCCATATGTGATGCCATGTCTCCAGTCCAGCTCTCCCTCCAGGCACCAGACCCATAAGAAACTAGCTTGTCATTTCGCTGGGCATTTCTTAAGTTTGTTAAACTCAGCATTTTCAAAAGGCTATTCATCTACTTTGGTCCAAACATTTTTTCCTCAAGGATTTCATTTCAGTAGACACCATAGACTCTAACTCAAATCAGTTTCCTGGGAGCTATAGTTGACTCTTTATTCCAATCATCAATTTAATGACCAATGCCTCAGTTCCAAATCCATTCTCTGTTTCCTGTTCAGTGAAAGCACGGCTGTAAGCATTTCCATCTGCAGCTGGCACCCACATGTTCAACTTTGTCCATGGAGGATGCTGGGAGAACGAACACTGCGGAAGGAAGGGGCTGCTGTTTGCTGGCTCAGTGCTGGGTGGAGAGGCGGGGCCTCCAGTGGCTCTGTCCTAGTTGCATGCAGTCTTTTGGCAAGTTCTCTCTTGGCCTGGCCCAGGGATACCTCACCACCTTCCTGGCAGGCACATCATACTCCCAGGCTTCACACCACTCTGGCTGGCTTGCAATCTCCCAACACTCTTTACACATGCCCACCATCAGCCTCAACCCACCTGGTCCCCAAAGGGGTGTTTCCACTTGCTAGTCCTGATTACAGTGTCCAGCCCATCTGCTTGTCCTCAGGGTAATATTTCCTGCTTGCCTAGCAACTGGATAGCGATGGCCCAGGCCACTCTAACCTTCTCCCCAGGTGACTCTGCTCTGGCAGTAAAGGTGGTTTCACATGCTCTTACCAACTGTGAGCAGGGAGGGCAGTCAACGTGGTGTGGTGCCTTCTGATACTGAAGTCTGAATCCCAGGCCTTGGGAGGGTCCCCACTCCCAAGCTTCTATCTTCTTGGGTAACTTTCTGGGTACCTTCAACCCCAGGGTATCCTTTAGTTATATGTAATCCTTTATAGTTACTCCCTTGTTATAATGAAGAATTCTTTATATCCCATTTTCCTGGTCTAAATTACTGTGTGACTTCTGTTTCCTGTTAAGCCCTAACTGATATACTATCAAGCACCAAATCTTGTTTATATTAACACCCAAATTTTTGTTGAATCCCTCTGCTCTTCACGTTCTGTTCCCTCCCTTATTAAAACCACCATTACTTCTTGTTTGAACTTCTGTACTTGGTCTCTCCTAACTAGGCTAACTGACTTCTCCCCAACCCATTTTTCCCCTCCTCAATCCATACATATTTACTACCTACTTAAAAAACTTCCAGAGGTTTCCCATTGCACTGAAATCTTTGAGATACTTTGCAGGTTAATGAAAATTTGACCTTCCCCTGACCACTATCCCAGTCTCAGCCTAACATCTCTCCTCCTCCTATCCTTCCTAAAAGTGTCTATTTGTGCTTCTCTCCTGCTTAATTATCTTGTGAGTAACATAGACATTCTACAACATGTCTTTTCAAAAATAAATTCTTGGATTTTTAAAAATCATTATGTGTGTGCTCTTATATCCTAACTTATTAACTTCCTCTTTTTTTTCATACCGTGGGACAATTCAATTTTTGTTAGCTTTTTGAAATGACAATATAGCACAAATTGTCATTATGTCATTAAATATTGATTTAGTTATATAGTATAATGCAATTATATAGCTTTCGATGTGCATTACTTGTGTTGTTATTTATTTGTTTATTTATCTATGTATCATCTCCTAATTGCACTTATATTTTTCCAGGCTTAATTCATCTTACATACTTGTTCTCTCAGAGTTTAGAATTACACATAATATTTCTATTACTTTATTAGCTACCATTATATTTTAGCATGCATACTAGATGTTACAACATATAAAGTTAAAATTTTTAACTTCCTTCTGGACAATATAAGAATTTTAGAATGTTTTTGTCCCAAAATATCTTGCTTTCCCATCTGCCAAGTTACTGTAATAGTTCTACCTTATTTTTTTAAATCTCTAATCTTAGTAATTTTTTAAAAATTGCTGACAAATGCACTTTTTAAAATGTTATTTTATTGAGGGACTTTCCTTCTGATTTTAAAACTTTATTCTTGTTGAACTATATTTTTTAATTTTTCATTAGGTTTTATAGAATGTATCAAATCTTCTACATGGGACATCATGTCATCTATCCTAATATATAAAAACCCAGGATCCATAACGACTGACCAAAGTTCTCAACCAAACACCGGCAGTCAGTCCTGCAGTCAGTGCTGAGATGCCATAGCGACCCAGCACTGACTGTTGAGGGGGCTGCAGATCAGGCCTGGAGAAAGGCCTGAAGAGAGAGGCAGGGTCTGATCCGCAGCCTCCATGGCAGCTGTTGACCAGCCATGGCCTCTCTCTTTCTCTCCCAGCTTCGCCAGCAGTTGAGCCTCTGTTTTTCTGTGGGCCTCTTGTGGAGACTGCTGATCAGTCCCGCCTCTCTGATCAGGCCTGGAGATAGGCCCAGAGCTGCTGACTGGCCAATCAGAACCAAATATGGGTGAACTGTGAGGAGCCAATGGCTGCCTAGGAGGCAGAGCTTTTCACACTGACTAGCATAGAAACTGATCAATTAAAACCAAATTGGCCAGCAGGGGAGGGTAGTTGGGATTGATCAGGCAGGCAGAGGCAGTTAGGGATGATCAGGCTGGCAGGGGAAGGCTGTTGGGGATGAGATCAGGCTGGCAGGAGAGGACAATTGGGGGCAAGACCAGGCTGGCAGGGGAGGGCAGTTGGGGGTGAGATCAGGCTGACAGGGGAGGGCAGTTAGGGGTGATCAGGCAGGCAGGGGAGGGCAGTGGGGGTGAGATCAGGCTGACAGGGGAGGGCAGTTGGAGGCAAGATCAGGCTGGCAGGGGAGGGCAGTTAGGGGTGATCAGGCAGGCAGAGACAGTTGGGGGTGAGATTAGGTCGGCAGGGGAGGGCAGTTAAGGTCAATCAGACAGGCAGGCAGGTGAGTAGTAAGGAGCCAGCAGTCCAGGGTTGCAAAAGAAATATCCCACAGAGATTGGACCTAAACCAGCAGTCGGACATCTCCCAAGGCATCCCTGATTGGAAAGGGTGCAGGCTGGGCTGAGGGAACTCCCCTCTCCGGGCCACTAGTATATATATAAAAGCCTAAGCGACCTAACAAAAGAACAACCAAATGACCAGTTGAGATCACTATGGTGCACACTGACCACCAGGCGGCAGACACTCAATGCAGGAGCTGCCCCCTGGTGGTCAGTGCGAGCCCACAGCCAACCTCCTGTGGCTGGCCAACCTCCCACAGTCCATCCCCCTGGTCAGACCACCTCCCACAGTCCCTCCCTCCAGCCAGCCAGCCCTGATCAGCACAATTGGGACCCCACCTATGCATGAATTTGTGCACCTGGCCTCTAGTCTGTTAATAAAGACAGTTTTCTTTCTTTCCAAATCTGGGTAACTTTTCTGTTTTTTAATTTTGTGTGTATGTGTGTGCTTTCTTGGTTTTTGTTTTGGTTTGTTTTGTGTTTTATGGAGGGGTGTTTCTTTGTTTTGGTTTTTGGTTTTTGCCTAATTGCTTCAGTACAGTGTTGAATCAATGTGGTAAAGGTAGACACCTTGTTTTGTTTTGGATCATGAGAGGAAAGCATTCAGTCTTTCAACAGTAAGTATGAGTATTAACTACAGGGATTTTTTTTTTCCCAGATACTCTTAGTCAAGTCAGTAAAGTTCCTCTCTATTCCTAGTTTTCTGAGAATTTTTATCAAGAAGAGATGTTGGGTTTTGTCTAATACATTTTCTATGTTTATTGAGATGGTCGTATTTTTTCTGTTGTAGTTTGTTAAAATGATTAATTGCATTGATTGATTTTCAAATGGTTTTTATTGAATTTATTAAGGTGACATGGGTTAATAGAATTGTATAGGTTTTAGGTGTACAATTCTATAATATATCATCTGTATATTGTATTGTGTGTTCACCCCCAAAGTCAATATTAAATCAACCTTACATTTCTGGAATAAGTCCATTCAGTCATCATCCATTTTATATATTGTTGACTTCAACTTGCTAAAATTTTGTTAAGAATTTTTGCATCTATGTTCACAAGGGGGAGTGGTCTGTAATACTTTTTTCCAGTAAAGTTTTGGTATCAGGATAAAGTTGACCAAATAGAAAGAGTAGAGGTATCCATCTCACTTTAATTTTCTGAAATAATGTCTGTAGAATTGATATTACTTCTTCCTTAAATGTTTTGAAGAAGCACCAGTGAAATGACCTTGAGTTTTATTTGTGGGAATATTTTAGCAAAAAATTATTTTTTTATATAGATTCAGGTTATTTTCATTTGAATGAATTTTGGTAGTTTGTGTCTTTCAAGGAATTTATTTCATATAAGTCATTGACTTATTGGCATACAGTTGTTCAAAATATTTCTATGTTGAATTGTCAATGCCTGAAGAATCTGCAGTGATGACACCTCTCTCGTTCCTGGTATTAGTAATGTGTGTCTTCTTTCTGTTCTAATAGGTCCGAACTATGATTTATTAATTTTATTCATATTCTCAAAGACAGCTTTTTGTTTCAATAATTATTTCTATTTTATTTCTATTTACATTTCATTTATTTTTCTCTGATCTTTATTATTTCCTTTCTTTTAGTTGATTTAGGTTTAATTTGTTCTTTTTTTTCTAATTTCTCAAGGTAGAAGCTGATACTATTAACACAAAATCTTTTTCTGTAGTAAACATATAGTGCTATAATCTAGGACTGCTTTAGTGGCTTCCTACAAATGTTGCTATGTAGTGAATGAAAAATCATTCAGTTAAAAATACTATATAATATCACTTTAGACTTCTTTTTTGACCATGGTTTAATTGCAGGGGGGTGGGAGTAAAGACGCTTTCTTCAGATACATCTGTTGGAGTCAGTTCCATCTCTCAGCTCCACCCTACACGCTGGAACTCAGGGCAGTGGCCCAGGCATGGCATTGGTCACTCAGGAACATAAGTGTGGTCTGTTCTTCCTTCCTTCACATTTGCCAAGAGAATATGTCTTGAGTCTTCTCATCATATCCAAAAAATGGTAACTACGTGAGGTAATGGATGAGTTAACTAACTTGATTGGAGTAATCATTTCACAATGTATATGTATATTAAATCATCCCTCGTACTCCTTAAAACACATTGTATAACCTAAATGTGTACAATTGTATTTGTCAATCATACCTCAAAATATTGGGAAGGATGATTAAAATTTTATATTACATTCAATTAATTTATTTTTAAAAGCAGCCATATCTGTCCCACAGAGCCCTGGTTATTACCCACAGGCAAGTGGCAACTACACAGAGTCCCTCTGAGTGACTTAAGCCCTGGGAGCGCTGAGAACCAGAGCCACACCAGCTCCTCTCAGTCCCTGAGGAAGGAACTAAATCCCAGAGCACAGTTGAGGATGAATCCGTTTTGCCTGGAAATATCTGAAATTGCTAAGCATGAACTCACTTATTTAACAAATACTTATGGAATGACTACTGTGTTAAGCATCCTTCTAGTTATAAGTGCAGCAATCTTGACTAATAAACTTTGCTCACGATTGTTGTCAGAAGCCATGATGTCGGGGGGAAATCGTGGGTTAAAAGGACTTCTCCTCTTACCATTAGGTTCTGTGCCTCCACTTTCCAGAAGGCATTGGGATTAGATATTGGAGACAAATAGGCCCAGGCAAACAGATGCAAAAGTCCAAAGAGACAAGCACTGATACCTCAGAAAAGAGGGAAATGAAAACTTGTGTGAAGCTTACACAGTGTCCAAAAACTTTCTCTCTTTTGTCACCCACCCATAAGGTCAGGGTTCCTGTGGGCTCTAACTGACCTTCTTCTTCTCATGCCCACACTCTCACTGGGCAGACGCTTCATTATCTCTGGCATTGTGTACACCTGGCTGTTGATGCTCCCACAGCTCAGATCCTGTCTCTGAGCTCACCGGCTACCTGTGGGATGCTTCATAGATGTCCCAGAGGACCCCCCCCCCCCACTCAGCCTTTTCAAAGTGGGACTCATTCTCCTCCCTCACACTCCCGCTTGTGGAATCCCCTCTCCATTCTGCAGCCAGAGTGGGGATTGGATGGAGCTGTTGTGTAGCCCTTCAATGTCTTCTCTCTTCAGATATGACCCCAAGTATCAAACCTAGCTTGAACCATCTCCCCAGGATGCAGTCTCTGTACATCATTTCAGGCTAATATTCACCTGTGTTCCCAGCAATCCCCATGCTTGAGCCACACGGACTTTCTCAGAAGTGCCCTCTCTAACCCTCAACACACGCTGCTCCAACAGGAGCGCTCAGCTATGGCCCACATTCATGTGCCTAATTCTACTCATCTTTGTGACACACTTTAACCCCTACTCCCAAGTGCCCAGGCAGCCTGGGTCCACTGCTGCCCCCTCCCATGTATCCTACACTCCCTCCTCCAAAACAGCCTGTGCTGACCTTAGATGATCATCTCCCCACTGGGTTTCATGTTCTTCTGGCAGCCATACATCCCGGCAGAGGACAGCAGCTTACCCATTATCAGGATCACATAAAGATTGTTATTTTTAAAAACAATCAGATATCATGAAGAACCACAGAATGTTTGTAAACTAAGGTAAACCAAGTAAGACCCAGGGTGTGCCATGTGCTGGCATGAATGTGGAGGAGTAAAATGGTCATTTGGGCCTGATAACTCGGGGCTGTACCATGAGCTCTCAGAAGAGGCAGGTAGCTGGCTTCTTGGCATCCTGCTTTCTAAATTAGTGGGAGTTCACTGTCCTTGCTTCCCACCCACCCCCAACCCCCGCACCGTGCTCCCCCACCCCAGTACTGAGAGGGCAAGAGCAGGGAAAAGCCTCAGTAGGCAGAGGCTCTCAGAAACCTGTGGCTGCTCAGGAGCTGGCTCCTGGTTATCATTCTCAAAGGGTCACAGGCAGAGCCCCTGATGGGTCTAGAATAGAATATATAAGATTTGGCTACAGTACCCACATACCCTCCCCTCCCCCCCCCAGGTCTGACTCAGGCAGGAGTGTGGCTTCTCGGGGCCCTGGGTGGAGTAAGGAGTATTCCTCGAGGCAAGAGGAACCCAAGGTCATGGAGAACAAAGGTCCATGTTCTGTTTTCTGCCAGTGAAACTGCTTCCTGGTAATAAGTCCTAGGAGCTGCCTCAGGATAGACTCCGTCACCGTGTCTTCCAGCCGCCTTGTAAATGGTTGTAGGGACTGTGGTCTCAGTGACCCAAAGCCACAGAACAGTCACTAAGGCATGAGCTCTCCAAACCCTGCTGTTGTCTACAGCCCACATCTGGGGCTCCAACCCTCCCTCCCAGTGCCTGTACCTGTCCTCTGTGCTGGGCACCTCTGGCACTGAGCTTTCCCCCATGAAAACCTGTTGTCTGAGTACTTACTGAGCATGCAAGGTGAGAAGCCTTGTGGAAGCGGGTGAGCTGAGATAGACAGCTAAAAACAAAGAATCTGACCTTTTCCTCTGCAACCTGGCACCTTCTTTCAATAATAAGACTAAGTATAAAGAATAACCAGGAGAAATCAGGACAATAAGTAGTTGGGAGGTGTGTTAGCTTGCTCAGGCGCCATAGCAAAGCACCACAGGCTGGGAGGCTTAAACCACAGAAATCTATTTGCTCACGGTCCTGGGGGCCAGCAACTTGAGGTCAGGCGTCCGCAATTTGGTGTCTTGGAGGCCTCTCCTCGGCTTGTAGTTGCCCATCTCCCTGTGTCTTCACACAGCCCTTCCTCTGTGTGCCCCTGTGAGCTCACCTCTTCTCTTCAGGACTCACTCCTTGTGGGATTAGGGCTCACCCTACCCGCCCCACTTTAATTGAATTACCTCTTAAAAGGCCCTACCACTAAACACATTCTGAGGTGCTGCTGGTTCAGGATTTCAACAGATGAAACTGGGGACACAAATCAGCCCAAACATCCTCCGGGCAATCACCACCCCCTCCCTGCTCCTGGCTCAGCCCGGAGCCCTGCTGCTCTGTCCAGCCCCTGTCACACCCCGGGGACCTCCACCTCAGGTCTTTGCAGCTCCCCCTCTGTCCCTAGCCAGTGGGGAATGGACCAAGGAAGTCACAAAGCACAGGTTCACCTTGCAATCCACCATGCTTGCCCCCTTCTTGCCGTCCCTGGCAGAAGACCTAGTGGTGTCAGATCACCTAGGGTGGTAAAGGCTTTCTCTGGTCACTTCTCCTTATAAGCAGTCTCACTCCAGTCACCACGTGTCCCTTTACCTGGAACCCTCACGCCTGTGAGCTTCACTGAAGTTGAAGCCTGTCCCAGTGTGGCTCCCCTCAGACTGAGGTCCGTCAGGAGCATCCGCTCTGTGTGCCCTCCACGTTGTTCCTTCCATCCCCTCCCTCCATCCCCTCCCTGCCATCCCCTCCTTCTATCCCCTCCCTGCCTTGCTCCCTGCCAGTCTGTACTCCTCCAGGTTTGGAAAGAAAGGGAAGGAGGAAGGGAGGGACAGAAGGAGGGAGAGAGGGAGGGAGGAAAGGAGGGAGAGAAAGGATGGAAGGAACAACATGGAAGGCACACAGAGCAGGTGCTCATGATGGACTTCAGTCTGAGGGGAGCCACACTGGGACAGGCTTCAACTTCAGGGAGGGAGGGAGACCGACAGCTGTTCTACCTGGCAGGCTCTGCCATCATCCAGTGCTTCTCCCCGATCTCATGGGGTGATCTGTGTGCTCCCCAGAGAACCTGAACTCCAGGACCCTCTCTCCTGCAGGTCCCAACACTGACACCCTCTGTTGGGACCACTGCCCTGAGGGGGGCCCTGCTGGGCAAAGCCTGGAAGGTGCCTCCAGCCTGGCTCTCCTCTGGTCAGGGGAACACACTCCTGCACCCTTTGTCCTGACAAAATTAAGACCTTGAGGCCATTCCTGAGCAGCCAGGCCTGGACCTGGCTGCAGCCCCCAGGCTATAGGACACTGGATATAGGATCTCTAATCTCACCAGAGCCCCCTCACTTGCCTGAGTAAAGGGGCTAGGGGAGGAGGGTTGGAAAGTGCAAGAGTTCCCAATGCGCTTCCCAGAACCAAGTGCTCTCTTTCAGCCTCTTCAGCTCACTGCTCCTGAGAAGACCAGCTGGCATCTCACTTCAGGACGCAGGAGGCAGGCAGTCCCAGTGGAACATCCTGTTCCAAGTCCTGGCCCTTCCCCCCAGATAAGGCTCTTTCTTGCCCCGGGGGCAGTGACACTTGAGAACCGAGCTGGCGCTGGCCTTTGAGGAACCAGGAGCCTACAAGTGAGATGTCCAAACAAGCACCAGGCCATTAATATTATTCTACCCGTCAATCACCCAACAAATCCTAGTAAACCCTTATTGCGCGCCAAGTGCGGATCCAACAAGACCTCAACCCCCCTCCCTTCTCATGGCTTGTACTTAGTGAGGATACAGACACTAAGCAAATCCATTAGTAAACTGCACAGCAGGGCAAGGGAGGGGCTGGGAAGGGACGAGCAGAGAAAGCGGGACTGGAACTGCTAGGGAAGCTGGATGGCAGCAGGAAAGATGGTCACTGAGAACTGACATCTGAGCAGCCTGGAGGAAGGGGAGGACCCCTGATGCCTCAGACATCTGCGGAGGGGGGGGGGAGGGAGCGGGGGGCGTGGACTGCAGCTGAAGCCAGGGTGGGAGGGCGGGGAGCATCCTCTGGGAAAACACACACAGAGTGTGAGGAGAAAAGGACTGAGGGTGAAGCTGAGAAACCCACTGTGTTTGGAAAAGGCTAAAGGACACCAAGAGTTCACAGCCAGGGAGGCAGGAAAGGTCAGGAGAGAAAAGGGCCACGGTGTCCACACTCCTAAGCATCAGAGATCAGGACGAGAAGGAGCCTGGCTGGGTGGGTAGTGAGGGGACGCCAGGCTCCTGGACCCTCACAGGGGGCATGGGAGGACTGGAAGTCCTGTATGTACATTTTTAAGTAGTTTTTATTTAAAAAACAAACAAACAAACAAACAAACACCGATTTGTCCGAAGAGGGATAGCTTCAGACAAGTGACAGGAAGGGAGATGTCATTTCAGTGGTGAAGCGATTCTGGGCTGTGTTGGAAATTCAGGCTCCCAGCTGGACGCTCCCTGGGGGCACCTCATTGGGCTGAGATGGGGCAAGGCCTTGGCACACCTCCCTCAGCTGGTCTCCCAGCCAAGTCTGCTGGGCCCTGCAGCCCATCTTCGGGGCTTCCATACACCCGCCCCACGTGTTCTGCGCTCAGACCCGCGTGCCCCTGCCTCTTGCATGTCACAGGGCTCCCTGGAGGCTTTCCCTGATCACCCTGAAGTGCACCTTTCCTCTATCGCTTCGTCACACAGCAATGCTTTGTCTCTGTCACAGCACTGTCACTCCAAATTCGTCTACTGTTTCTGCTTCCCTGTGTGTCGCCAGCTCCCTCACAAAGAGGCATGCTCCAAGACATCAGGGGCACATGAGCTGTGGCCACTATGTGCCAGGTACCTAGCACATAGTAGGTGCTCAATACAAAGGACCCACCATTATTTTCATTACTATTACGAAGTTGGAGCTGCTAGATTTTGATCGTTAAACCACGGATTTCATTTGGAGCTTCCTGGTGCCATCACAAAACAGGAAAATAATGTGACCTGTTACCCAGGAAGTGAAAATATAAAAACCTTTCAGGGCAAGACAAGACCGTCTGCAGACTTGTTTTGCCACATCATTGTGGCCTCACTGACCACTATAGGAGAAAATGCCTTAACATTCATAAATCCCATGCAATTATTTCTTCTTTAATCCTTTCAAATAAACAAAGTCAAAAGGCCAAAGAACAGCCCTGGGGGCAGGAATTCTTTTCTAATTAAGGTCCCATCACCAGAAACTGCATGACCTCGGACTCAGGGTGGGGAGCCGCTTCTCTTCTCACTGAGGAGCACACATTTAACCATTGCTCCAGAGGCACTCCCTTCATCTCACCCTCAGCAGCTCTTTGCATATGCTATAATGACCACTACAGGTAAGGGAACTGGGGTTCGGGGCCTGGTCACCGGAAGGCTGTGGCAGGAGCAAGGTCTGCTAGGCTTTCCAGAGCAGGGGTTAGCTGACTTCACCTGAGAGCCCACGTTTTGAGAATGAAGTTCTATCAGGATGCGCCAGGCCTACTTGTCAGGAGCTCCCTGTGGCTGCTCTTGCCCTACAGCGCAGATGCCAGTGGCTGCGTATGCCTGCAAAACAGGAAATGCTGTGGCCTTTTATTAATACGTGGCCAACCCTGCCGCAGGCTCTGCTCACCTCCTCGCCGGTCAACCAGCTGAACAAAGATGTCCAGTATCTGTTCCTCTGAAGGAGAAAAAAAAAGCTTTGCCTAGAATAGAAGAAAATGTAACCCGGGAGCTCTCCATGAGAAATTAGTTTTTTACGGAAAATAAACAAACAAAGAAGAATGTTTTGTAAATGAATTTTCTGGAGGAGTTTTCCTCTCTTTTTTTTTGCCCCTGGCTCCTTCCACAGAACTAACTAAAACAGCACAAATAACAGGGGCATCAGAACCTGCACTCAGTGAGGGAGTCCCAGGCAGCGCTGGTTTTGAACTCTCTGAAAGCAACAGCGATAGAGGAACCTGCGGCTATTCATGAAGATGCCACGGATCCGCAGTGTGTGACTCACCTGTCATTCTACAGTTTATCAGCCAGTTACGCATCTAACACAACCTAAATTACTGGTGCTCGAGATGTCTTCCCAACGCATCCAGTTTTTTTGTTGTTGTTTTTTCCATATGTTTCTGGAAGAGGTGACATTAAGTGAGTCATAGTACAGGTATTCAAGTCATGTGATTGGTTCTTTCAAAGGGTGTCCCCCAGAACTGCATGATGAGGTTCACAGAGGAAGACTTCATCTTTACTTTCAGAATGTTCTTGACGCAAAAGAATAGTAAGGATGGTGATGATGATGACGACGGTCGCAAGGCATGCAGCCTGTGTGGGTCGTAAGTTAGTGCCCTGGGACAGCCAGCCCAGGAGCTGTGGGTGGCCCATCTCTAGAACAGGTGTTCCCCTTGCAGCCTCGCTCAGCAAGGATGTGGGCAGGAAATGTGAAGCTATTTGCTCGAACCTGGGTTAAAGGACATGGCCTTTCCCGGCTCCATGTAAGGCCTAAAAGGGGTGCTGCCATGGAATCAGGAAGTGTCCTGAGGTAGGGGGTCATTCCCACTGGATGCAATACTGGGAGGAAATGGGACTGCTCCACTGTCCCAGCGCCTGATGGGGAGAGCACAGGCTTTGGTGTGAGACACCCAGTGTGGGCTGGGGGGTTAGGGGGAAGTCATACCCAGGTACAGGCTTTTAGGCAGATTATCTGCCCTCTGAGCCTTAAGGTTTCCATCTGTAAAATGAAGTTAGTAGTTCCTTCCTCTGAGAATTTAGGAGAGTGTCTGGCCCAAGGAAATAATTAATAATTGCTTGTTACTTTTATTTTTACCTCAAAGTCACTTCATGTTGATAGCCTTTCCATAATTAGTGGTACATTATATTAAAATATAAACTATTCATTCATGAAATAAATATTCCTTAGACAACTATTATGTTCCAATCTCAGAACTAGTCCTAGGTTATAGAAAAATTTACAAGATTGAGTCCTATCTTCAAAGAGCTGGCAATCTAGAACAGGAAGTGGAAGAATGCTGTTCCCTAGAAGAATGAGAACAGCCACAGTGTGTAACCTGGGGCCTCGAAACGCCTGTTCCTGAGGGGTGTGGGCTCGGGACTGTCCCGCCGCGTCCAGCATGTGCACCTGGACTTTAAACCTCACAGGAACCACCGAGCCAGGCACTGTTCTCCCCACTTTCTAGACGAGAACACTGGCAGTCTGCAGGGCCAGCCGCAAGCCCAGGCCCAGCGCGCTGGGAGGGAGGTGGTCAGGAGCCTGGAGCAGAGCGGAGGCAACAGCTCAGGACATTACAGACTGGGGTCTGTGTTTCTGGGGCCCACGCAGCTTTTACCAAAGGCTTCTAACCCCCAGAAATACAGACCCCAGTTCCCTCACCATCTCCATGATGGGCAGGAGAACTGAAATCTGGCCCTAATCCAGGAATATGAACACACAGTAAGGCTAATTGGGGCCCGTACCTCAGTCACTGTGCACCAGCTCAGAGGGGGGTCCCCAGGGAGGTGAACCCCAGCCTGGGGGACCCAGGAGGACCAGCCAGACCCAGGTGTGCCTTGGTCTCAGCCGGGCCTCCTCAGCCTAAAACTCTTTCCTTGGCTGAAAGGTTGGATCCTTTGCTCCACAGCTCAGCCCCCAAGGCCCCTTGGGAAGTCCCACTCATTCAAGACGTTTCCTGTCGTATCTAGAGAAGAGGTGGATTCTGTTCCTGAAAGAGGACTAAGCGACGCCCACTTGCACTCCGCAGAATCCTGGCACCCTAGCAATGGTCCCAGACATCGTCCCAGCACAGGCCTTCTTTTCTCTGCTCAGACACTCAGCACGCACTTTGCAAAGCAGGCACCCCCTTTCTGAAAACCTTCAGTATTTTAAGCCTAAATCTTCCTCCCTATGCCTCCTGCCCTCTCATATCTCTGAGCAGTCGCTTCCAGCCTTCCATGAGGGTCTTCGGAGATGAAGGCCATGTCTGTGCAAAGTCTTTCCTCTTCTAAGATAATAGCGATGCCTCGCCTGCCAAGGCCCCTGTTCCTGCTGTTCCTGGGTTCCCGGGGCCTCAGAGCAGAGCCGGAGCAGCGTCTGCGGTGCTGCCTGGGCCGCGTCTCTCTTGGCCGCAGGGCGGCCGCTCTCGGAGTGTCCTGCCGTGGCTTTCTTGTATTGCATTTGTGAAATGGATTTCTGGGATCTAATTTTAGTCCCTCCATTTATTCCTAAGAACCTGCACCTTGGCTCCATTTACCAGTTTTTTCAAATTTATTTCAGATCACCATTCTGCTTTCCAGTTTCCACATGCTTCCATATTGAGGTTATTAGAACGTTAGATACGTGTCTTCCAGGGGGTCATTCCACCCACTGGTTGAATGTTACTGAGGGTAAGTTCAGTGACCAAGCTCTGTGGCCACTGACTAGAGACAACCCCAGCGTGACAATGTGAGGATTTAACGCTTTTAGATGCAACTGTCCCCAACGACAGCTAAACTAATAATCCAGCCGGCCAGGGACGCTTCCAAACAGCCTCCAAGAGGCAGACCTACAGCCCGCCTGCATCGCAGTGTGTCCTGTCCCCAGCACTGGGGCCCCCGTCTTCTCATCCTCAGCCCTTCACATCCACTGCCCCCCACCAGTGCCCACGGTGCTGACCCAGCCCAGCCTGCAGCCCAGAGCCCAGAGCCCTGACCACCTCCTGCCAGGCACCACTCTCTAAAACATGCAGTGTTTTCAACCTCTCTGTTAGGGGCACACAATCTTTCCAGTTCCTTTAGACAGACTCCAGAAAAAAATCGTGTGTGTATGTGTGTGTGTGTGTGTGTGTGTGTGTGTGTGTGTGTGTGTGTGTGTGAAGTGTGTAAAGACAGAGGCCTGAGTTCCCCCGCTAGGCAGGGATCCTCCCATCCTTCTTTTCAGAGCTAATTTAGTTAAGTGTTTAAACAATATAAATCTGGCAGCGCTGCTCTGTGGAAGCTGTGAGATTGAGGACAGCTGCGTCGGAGCAGCCCAGCAGCTCAGCCTGCCCAGCTTTCCTGAAATAGCAAGGCCGCTTCCGCCAGCTTCCCTGAAATAACCCCCGGGGAAGAATGCTCCATTTCCTATGCCCAGGCTTCTTTATTTATTACATCTAATGAGTCCATATTTGGAGAAAAAATATGTGGAATGAAATCATGCCGTTGTAAAGGGCTGATGTAAGTGCTTAAATTCAAAGGCGCCCTCCGTGAGCTTGCGTGTGTATGTAAAAGGTATGCCCATCTCAGCCCAGGGGTGCAGCACCCCAACGCCCTTCTCTCACGGGCAGGGTGCCCCGGGCAGTGGGGCTCCGCAGCCTTAGGGCCCCAACGCTCAGGGGCCTTTCAGAACTGTGGTTCCGAGTCCGAGCTGCCTCACCTGGACCAGGATGGCCAGGGAGCTCAGCTCCTTAGAGACACGCTGCAAGGGTGTGCTTAGAGGGGCGCGCAGCTGCTGCAGGAACCACTGCTCTGATTGTCCTTCATCGGCCACTTGCTAAGAGCAGTCTTCTCACTCTGCACCACGTGACTTCATTTAAGCGCAGGTCTCTCCTGACACAGGGTCTTTGTTTACCCCCCGACGGCCATGCAGAGCCTCCGTGACTTCTCCGAGGTGCACATCGGTGGTGCCCTGTGAACTGTGCTCCCAGAAACCTGATCTGCTTTGCAACACACTCACAGTGTTCGGCATGCAGGGTCCCTTGAGCAGGTTTCTGCGGTGAAGAATCATTGTATAAATCACACTGTAATCACTCCATAAAGCATCGCACGTGCTCCTGCGGTGTTTCTCAGCATGAGGAGCGCCCTCCCCAGTTACACAGCGGCATCTCCAGAGCAGCTCAGGCTCCGCCAGCAGAGCCTCCTTCGGAAGCGGCCTCCTGGAGCATCACTCCCGCTCGTGGCAGCAGCCCTCCGAGGTGTGCAAGTCTGCAATCCAATGCGAGGGTCGTTGGAAATGGAAACTATTTACTCCCAAGACGCTAGCTAGATTTCAGGCCCATCATTGGCTAAACAGTCAACAGTTATCATCTGGACAAAGTCACAGCCGACCAAAGTCTAGTATCTTTTCTTGCCTTTTGAAAGCGTGGTGGCCTCTCCTAACGTCTCCAACCCCGGCACACTGCAGGGGCCATCAGTATTTCCTGATGTGAGAACCATCATTGTGAGGATCTCTCGACAGCACTGGGTGGTCTAGGACACCAGCAGACACTCAGGTCCACTGGTGGAAGTCTTGTTGTTAATCCTCACCTGAGGATGCTTTTTACATTGATTTTTAGAGAGAGTGGAAGGGATGGAGAGGGAGAGAGAGAGAGAGAGAGAGAGAGAGAGAGAGAGAGAGAGAGAGAGAGAGACATCAGTTCAATTGGTTGCCTTCCACAGGCGTCTAGACTAGGGCCAGGGATAGAACCTACAATCCAGTCAGTGTCCTTGACTGGGAATTGAAACCTCCATCCTTCAGTAAGTGGGCCAATGCTCTAACCACTGAACAACCTGCCAGGGCCACAGGGGGGACTTTAATTGCTAGTTGGAGAATCTAATAAGATATTCTCTGTGATCAATTTGTGGAAATGCTGCAAGTATGTTTGGGAAGTTTCGCATTCTCCATTTTGGAATACAAATATCTTACGCTGTTTGGCCTTCTACATACTTACTGGGTTTTGTCCCAGCTGAAAGTAGGTTAATGTTGCCGACTTTCATAGCACCTGTCTCTTTTTCTCGTTGTACTGATCAATACTTTCCTTTACTAACTTGACACTTCCATATTAACCGTAGAAAGCGCAAACCTGTCATTTCTTCATTGTGGACTAGCTCTTTTAGTGGAATAAGTTAACGCTAGTTTTCATATTGACTGTTTCAGCCTTGGGTTCTGCCTCATGATCCCACTCCTGCCCTCCTTTAGCTTGTATTCTCCACTATATCTTTACCCACAGCCTTATCTTTGTTATTTTTAATTGATAGGGTACACTAATGCAATATTTAGATTTTCGTTTTAATCCAATATAAGAATTATGCGGTTCAAAATGACAGTTTATTCCAATCATTGCATTAACAGGACGTACAGGCTTAGTTTTATTTCTACTATTTTGACTTGTTCCTTTTAACATACCTTTTAATATGGATTGCAGTTATCTTTTTAACTTAACTTCCCTTGTGATTTGGAAATGCTGTCTACTATGTTTATTCTATTAGTAGTGACATCTAATAGATATATATATTGGAATCTAATCTTACTTCCCTGTGTAATGTGAGAAATTTATTCTGCTTGTACTTCTTTTCTTCTGGTCCTGGAATTCCTGGTTTTTAGTGATGGTAGTAGTAATTTGAACTTGATCATTATTAATAAGTAACATTTTAAATCATACGTTCTCTTTAGAAAATTGTGTTTGGCATTTTTATCATGTTTTAATATTATATTGAGAACTACATTAATTTTGTTTTATATCTATTTGTTTGGAGGGGGGATTTTTATATGACTATTTTTCCCATCAATCTTTTATGTCATGAGTTCTCCATTATTTTTTGTGTTTAACCCTCAATAGAGGATATTTTTCCCATTGATTCTCAGACAGAGTGAAAGGGAGGGAGGAGGTGAGAGAGAGAGAGAAAAACATTGAGAGAGAGACATGTTGATTGGTTGCCTCCTGCATGTGCCCCGCCCTGGGCCTGGAATGGAACCTGAAATCAAGGTACATGCCCTTGACCAGGAATCAAACCCACAACCCTTTGGTCCATGGGCCAGTGTTCTACCAGGGCAGAGTGCTTTCTGTTCTTGAATTTGATATTTGGATTCCTCACTCCCTTGGCTTAAAAATAATTCAGTAAGTTGTCTTCATTTTTTCCAGACACAGTCACATGGGCATGCACTTCGGGGCCTGTGTGTTCAGGAGAACCCCACTCTGCTGTGCTGGGCTCTGAACATTGGCTTGTCCAGGTGCAGGAGCTGAGGTCACCACGTGGTTTAGCAAATAAAACTGCAGGACAAAAATTTGTCAGCTGGAATATTTCCCCCAAATCGTTTTTTAATGGTAAGTCCATTTTTATTGGTTCTTTTGCTGAAATTCCTACTACTTGTATGTTAAATGTATCTTATAGGTGTTTTTATATACATATTCCGTATTTACAGCTCTTTATCCTTTTTCTCTGAGTTTTGTGATGTCAAAGTTGATTTCTGCCCTACCAAGCCTGTCTTCTACAGGATTCACTTTGCTGTTCACTTCCTCCATTTCGATTTGAAATGAACATTTTTTGGATCTCCATTTTGGCTTCCCCAAACTGTTTGTTTTTCTCTTTGTTTCTCTGCTCAAATTGCATAGAAGAAATGTCCTTTTGAAGTTTGTTGGAAACACATATCAGGGGGGTTCTCAAAATGCTCCTCCTCTGGCACAAACTCTATTTCCTAGGAAAACATTTCCTGATTCCTACGTGTGGTCCCTTTTTTGAACTGTGCTGTCCTCTCGTTTGCCTGGCAACTTCTTTCTGTGTGCTCATCATTACAGAGCAAGTAAAGCATTCGCCTGGAACCAGTATTTAAGCTCCCAGTCTGAATCACTCTGACCCAAGGGGCGGGAGGAGGAAGGAAAGATAGGTTCAGATTCACTAAGGTTACTTTGCTGATTCGGCATCAGGGGAAAAGGAGCAAACCAGCGCTGCCTCTCTGCTCTCCTTCTGCAAGGTCTGGAGGGCACCCCGTGTTTTCTGGGGAAGCATCTTTTTCTTTGCCAAGCACTGGCCCAGGGTCACTCCTGCCCTTGACTTGGGCTTGTGGCCTCCAGCAGCTGTCACCCGGGGTTAGTGCCACAGTGGGTTTGTGAACTCAGTGTGTTATTTCCATTAGCTGAATATGTTCACGTGAAATTCACCATCATCCACAGTGCATCAATGATGCTAAATTTTCTTCCTGGATTGAAAGGGTCTACTTTTCTTTCCTTAGAACAAATGATATGTAAGACACTGTGTAAACTTATTTTAATTTGTGAGCTGTCCCATGGGATATACAGTGTGGGGCAAAAGTAGATTTATAGTTGTAAGTATGTGAAACAGAGTTTATTCTGGCATTATCATTTTTTGTAATATTTTTACTGATTTCAGAGAGGAAGGGAGCGGGAGAGAGAGAAAAACATCAATGATAAGAGAGCATTGACCAGCTGCCTCACACACGCCCCTCACTGGGGATCGAGCCCACAATGCAGGCATGTGCCCTTGATCAAATTCAAACCCAGGACCCTTCAGTCCACAGGTTGATGCTCTATCCACTGAGCCTAACCGGCTAGGGCTATTCTGGCATTATTAATTAATTATTGTGCTATTTTCCATCCAAACAACTGTAAACCTACTTTCGCCCCACCCTGTATTGTCCAATTCAACAATGAGTCCCATTGTCAAATTTATTCTCAATACAAAGTGCAGCCATAGATTATCAAACCTGTCCTCCAAGCAGCATTCTTTCTATAGGTTTCTGGCGGGGTGTCTCGCAGATAACATTCTGTGTAGGAAGCAATCGTGGCCTCATTCCATGATAGGCAAATTGCCAGGAAACACTAAATCAAGCAGCAATGGAGTCCCTGAAGAAAGTGGCTGCTGATTTATGATGAGAGTTCCAACAATACCGTTGAACTTTTTACACATTGAAATTGAAGTGACCGCTGAGTTATGTTTCACATTCTATCAGAGAGCAGCCAGCCTGCCAGACTGTTTGCAGCTGGAATGCAGCAAAGCCCCATTATGTTCATTTCTAAAGTCTGGGAAAATGATTTCTTGTCCCCAAAATGCAAGGACTTGTTAGCTTTTCCCGTGCATATCACACACCCTGAGCTACGGTGGCCTTCGTAAACGTGGATTGTCGCCGTGGCTGGGTGATAGCCTGTTGGAGCGGGGCACAGATGGGAAGAAGAGGGGCCAGGACAAGGGAGACTGATCAGCAGGGGCCACCCGGCCAAGGAGAATCTATCATAGTTTCAGGAGAAAGGTCAGCAAGCTGCTGCTCTTCCAGATGCCGGCGCTGCCCGGAGCCCTCAACAGTGTGTGTGTCTGTGTGTGTGTTCTTCTTCTTTGCCCCTGGAGCCTTAACAAGAGTTAAGAGATCAACTGAAGGACGTGTATGCATGCATGTGAGCATAATCAATGGACACAGACACTGGGGGGGTAGGGGAGGAGGGAGGAAGGTCAAGGGGGGAAAATGGAGACTTACCTAACACTCTTTGTAATACTTTAAGCAATAAAACAAAACTTTAAAAAAATAAGATTACAGACCAATGTTGTCCAATAGAAGTAAGACAAGCCACATATGTAATTTTTCTAATAGCCACATTAAAAAGGTAAAAATAAATTTGAAAATGATTGAAGAATCTAACTTAGTCAATCTAATAAACCCAAATATTAACTTTCCAACACATCGAATCCATAAATCTTACTAATAAGATAGGTCTTGGGAATCTGGCATGTATTTTACACTCACTCACAGGACGTCTCCCCTCGGACTGGCCACACTTGTCGGGCTCGATACCCCTGAGCCAGCATTGAGATGGGGCCGGCTGGACAGCGAGGGACAGTCACCCTCTGGTCCTAACTCAGTCCACCCTGCTCCAGCCTTCATGTTTCCTCAAAGAGCCCCCACAGTGTCTCCTGCCCCCTCCTGGGAATCAGCGATCGGCCGCCTGGCTCTACGTTTTGGAGCTGGGTCATCTTTATCTTCACACATTTCAACCACGTCACTGACCTCCTCGCTAACCTCCGGGCCAGACCGGTTTTCAGGCCTCACTTCTCCTGGCCCTAAAGTCCATTCAGAGCTGGGCTCTCGAGTGGAGTGGAATGTAACATGCAACTAGGAGTCACTTGGCAGCTGGCTACCTCGGAGCCTATGTCAGTGGCTGACTTTCACCACAGCTCAAAGCCGTAGGCACACCACAGCCCAAGCGTTTGGAGTCTCAGGAGACCAGATCCCACCAGGACCCGCGGCTGAGGCGGCCTGGACAGCAGCACAGCCTCTGCCCTCACAGATCCTCTGCTCTCCCATCAGTGTGCTGTGAGGGGTGGCCATCCGCCCCTGCGACTAACGCTCAGGAGCCCAGGTGGGAGCTGATGCCCTGCCCAGTCCTGGCCAGACCTCTTCTGAACACATTCGACTCTGCCCCGAGCTTCCAGCAAGGTGCTAACTGGATCCGGTGGAACGGTATTATTTCCTTCCTCTTCTGCTTGCATTTACTGGAAACTTCTGTTATTGCCCACCTGCTAGAGCAGATTTCTCCTTGGAAAGCGATGCTGCCTTGAATGTTCATTTGTTTGTTTGTTTGTTTGTTTGTTTGTTTTGTTTGTTAATCCTCAACCAAGGACATTTTTTCCTTGATTTTTAGAAAGAGTGGAAGGGAGTGGGAGAGACAGAGAGAGAAAAACATCAATGTGAGAGGCTCACTGATTGGTTTCCTCGAGCATGCGCCCTCACTGGAGCCAGGAATTGAGCCTGCAACCGAGGTGCATGCCCTTGACCAGAATCAAACCTGAGACCCTTCAGTCCACAGGCAGAGGCTCTAACCACTGCGAAACTGGCTAGGGTGCTGCATTGACTCTGTGTCTATTCCCAGCCTCCTCTTCCTCCTGGCTGAAGGCCCCAGTGCACTGCCCCACCAAGTGACACAGGCTATAGCCATTTCTTTCTTCTTGGGAGGTAATAAGGCAGAGTGGGAGAGGAAGGGCCTTTGACTCTAAAAATCTGGTTCTCAATCTTGGTTCCAAGATTTAATAATTCAGTGGCTGCAGAAAAATTACTTAACATCTTTGAGCCCCAGTATTTTCCACCATTAAAATGCAATGAATTGCCCTAACCGGTTTGGCTCAGTGGATAGAGCATTGGCCTTCAGACTGAAGGGTCCCAGGTTTGATTCCAGTCAAGGGCATGTAACTTGGTTGCGGGCACATCCCTAGTAGGGGGTGTGCAGGAGGCAGCTGATCGATGTTTCTCTCTTATCGATGTATCTACTACCTATTCCTCTCCCTTCCACTCTGTAAAAAATCAATAAAATATGTTTAAATAATAATAATAAAATGCAATGAATTTTATAAGGTTGACAGGGATCAGACATGATAGTGTTTGTGAGCTATTTTGTGCATAACAGACATGCAGTCCATGCTCACAGCTGTTACCGCTAAACTAGCACTTTGCTCACATAGCAACCACCAGCCTCTTCCCTCTTCTCTTTTCTTGTTGCAGGAAGACCAAAAAACTAAGCGACGCTTTGAAGTGGAGAAATCACAGTTTTAATAACATGCGCGGACTCTGGGGTATCCCAAATCCAGAGTGGGTGTCGCATGCAAGAACCTTGCTTTATAACTGCCCCTCGAGTTCATTGATTTGCAAATATACTCCCTCCCCCCAAGGCCCTGAAGGGAGTATTCTGTTTATCTACCCTTTCCCTGGGTGTTCATAGGTTCCAGGCTCAAAACAAAGCCCCCTTCCCTACCGCAGGACAGGGCTTTGTTTTGTTTTATGGCCTAATATTCCTTGCAAAACCAGCTTCCTCCTCATTCTCAGTCGCCACTAGGAGTCATTGGATGCCATCCTCAGCCTGAATCACATGGGTTACTATGTTCCACTAGTGCCCCACAGATGGCCCTACCCAGCCCTCTCTTCTCATACTCTTGACCTGTGTGGCCAGGACACCTTCAGTTCTTTGCAGGTCCCTCCCTCTCTTCTGAGAAGCCCCGTCCCATGCTCTGGATGTCTAGATAGGGAGGGGCACTGGCCTGGATCATCAGGAGGGCCAGAAAGAGATGAGGAAACAGTCTAGTTCTCAGAAATTGCAAACAGGGCATAAACAGGTGAAAATCACTTCTCTAACTATAGGCTGGATAGATGTGGCCACAGTTCATTTTCATGATCGTTCCATCTTAACTGGCACAGAGTTTACTGAAAGGCAACTGTATTGGAGCTGTCTAATGTCTAATAAGAGCAACCATTAGATATTGTTCTCGCCTCTGCTACAGTCCATCCTAAAGCCCAGCCCTTTAAGTGATAAGTACATGTCTCTATGCTCCTGTGACTAACTCCAATATCCCAGTCACTTCAGACACCAAGGTTCAGTTCTCACACAATGTGTGGTGTGGGTCAGGCAGCCCCCCATCTGTGCTGTGGTTTAGGACAATGGCCTCCAGGTCCCAGCCGCAGAGCAAGAGGAGGCATGCTGACGGTGCTCTTACCTGCTCATCCTGGAAGTCACCTCCTTCTGCTCACAGTCCATTGTCCAGAATATCTGACCCACTGCAGGAAAGGCTGCGAAATGTGGGCGCACAGGAAATATTGATGAGCAAGGCTCTGCTCTAGAGTGTGTCTGTGTGTCTGTGTGGGTGTGTGGATGTTTATAGGCTACTGGTGTAGTGTCTGTAGGTGCACCTGAGCCTTTTCTATCCCTGCAGCATCTGAGCACTGCTTCTACACAGCCTCTGTTCCTTTAAGAACTTGTGATGGCCCAGCCTCCCACAGAGTCTTGCACTAAGTAGGTGCTTTAAATTGCATTTTAATATAACTCACTCCGTTTCTGATGAACAACTCTTCATAATAATAAAGATAGAAAAAGGTTTCCCTTATCAATTTTCCTCAGAGTTTTAGGTTCTATGCTAAAGCACTTCACATTTATTATTCCATTTAGTTTTCACAACTGGTTTATAAAATTGGTGCCATTGTTGTCATCATTTCACAAATGAAGACAAAGGTTTTAAAAGGTGATACAACTTCCCACAGCCAAAAGCAGTCAAGGGGGGCCTCGGAGCTCTCAGCCAGCTGTCTGAGCAAGCCCTTGGGGTTGGCCTTCACACCAGCCGGTCTCTGAGGAGATGCCAGCGTGAGAAGGTGAGGGGGGAGCCATCTGCCGCCTCACAGTGAAGTCGATCCTAAGAGTTTCCTTGTTCAGATTGTAATCCCAAAAATTTAGAGAAGCATTTGAAGTTCTCTTTTCTTACAGTGCAATAACATACTATTTCCACTGAAACATTAGCAGAAGTCCTGAGTGCTGTTTGTCATAGCACCATGGAGCTGTGCAAATTAAGACTGTATTGTGATACAAAGAAAACTGTTTTTCTTAAGATATTGACAATATTATTGGATTTACTTAAATAAATTCCATTTGTCATACGAGCTTTAGAATTACTGTCAATGAAAAAAAAGTCTATAACACTCCATGAAATATGTTCCTACCCTTTTACAATTTTATTTTTCCTCACTATTATAAACTTAGGATTTTCTCCAAAGGTCTGAACTCTAAAGTGGGGGACATGGATAGATATACTACACTAACCTTAGACACAGTAGGCTCCTGAAGACTTGCACGGCTCTCCAAAGAGAATTTTTGAATCA
Source organism: Murina feae (assembly GCA_004026665.1). Taxonomy (NCBI): domain Eukaryota; kingdom Metazoa; phylum Chordata; class Mammalia; order Chiroptera; family Vespertilionidae; genus Murina; species Murina feae. Next base: position 2,616 of record PVJC01018096.1, on the reverse strand, counting down.
AGTGAAACTGGATGTCAGCAGCCTGAAGCCATGGAACCCAGCTGTGGGAAGAAGGGCATCTTGAGGTGTGTTCCCAGTCCTCTCACTGGACCGTTAATGTCATGTGCCTGTGTGAGGGTAGCTGAGTCCTTTCAGGTTCCCACATTACCCCTGTGCTGTTCTTAGGACCCCATTGTTTTTTCTAATTTCTCATTTTGCATCTTACTAAATAACTCTGGCCCTTGGACTGCTGAATTTTTATCCAGGGACAAGGGACAAATAAGTATTAGCACAATGATGATAAAAATTGCTTTGAAAATGCATTTTGCAAATCACACTTGTTCAACGTCCACAGTGACGCTATGTATCTAGTTACTTTCTCCAATTGCACACAGGCTGGGATTGCCAGCACACTACTGCTCCCAGAAAGCTGACCTGCAGGGGGTGCAGCTTGGCCTCCTGCCCTCTTCAAGCCTTGGTGCAACCCTGCAAATGAGGTCAGCTAAATCCCCATTCCTACAGCTAAATCCCACGGTTTGCTCATAGAGCCTCTTCCTGCATCATCACGGACCTGTCATGGTGTCCCAGCCACTGTTCCCAGAAATCCATGCGCCTGACCTTTCCCTCCCAAGTAAAATTGCTAACTCTGGGGGATGCCTTCTACTCCAGAAGAAATGAAACCCTGGGAAAATTCTATCCATCCCAGACAAGCTCCAGGGCTGAAACAGTATGCTGGTGCTGAGAGCGTCTGGACCTCGTCCTCTCAAAGGCCTGGCCAAGGGCCTGGACACCCCCAGCCTCGCCATGGGATGATCAGCTATGCATGTGGTACATAGAGCTCAGAAGTACTTAATGAACTTTCTATTCAAGATGAGTTTGGTTACATGTTAGTTGGATTCCCATACAAGAGAGGTATAAATTAACATTCAGACTTGGAAATGCTTCACTTCCACCGTCAGTTACCAATCCCAGGTGGGACTCCGAGGAATCCTGCGCCGAGAACAGGATTCCTGAGCCAAGAGCAGTCCCCTGTTTGCTTATTTCCCAAGGTTTTTCTGAACGCCACTACCCTGAGCTCTTTTTGTGGCAACTCTAATTCATTCCTCGCTCCCCTCAGATACGAAAGAAAGAAAGAAAGAAAGAAAGAAAGAAAGAAAGAAAGAAAGAAAGAAAGAAAGAAAGAAAGAAAGAAAAGAAAGAAAGCACTGTGACATCTATAACAGGTTAATATAAAGCATTTAATATTTAAGTAATGCTTTACAGTTTAAAGTGTTTCATGTAAATTACATGGGTTCAATTTGACACTGTGAGAAATATAGGGTAGAAATTAATAGTTATTTTTCTGGTGGGAATAAACACATTGGCCCTTGAGAAACTTAATGCAGTAAATCATAACTTGGCCTTTTGGAGGCATGAAGTACTGATTCAAAGGCAAGAGTGTCATAGGACACATGTGGACCACAAGATGGGAGCGAAATCCCGAGAGGTTTTGTCCACCAGTGAAGTCGGTCGAGTCCAGTGGTCTGGGATGTGCTGGGGCATTTCCTCACAGGTGAAGGGCACATTGTTGCACCTGGTACCTCCTGCCATAAAAACGCACATGCTTACTAGGCCTTGTGGATTTGGACAGAGCATAGCACTGGGTCACAAACGTTTGGGGGTTGGAATAGGGCTGCTCCTTATGTGGCAGAAAGCTGCTCACTATTTGAAAAGCAGCTCTAGGCATGACCCTCGGCCTGATAAAAACAAGCTCCTAGCCAGGGGAAGACAAGTTATCATGCAACTAGGACTGGATGCAACCAGATGTCCGATGTGTCATGAATTGGGTGGGCATAGTAGCAATCCTTTGTATGAAGGAGTGGTATGTTCAAGATCTGGACTATGCAGCCCCAAAAGGAAGAGAACATTACAAAAAAATAGGCTAAATACATCACGCGTTTCTGGCTACTGCCTTTGTCATCTGCCAGCCTCTTGGTCTCTCCAAGTCCTATCACCATTTTGGGTGACTTTAACCTTGAAGTCCCTGCCTTGAGTTCTCAGTCTTATGATCAGCCCATTTCCAGTGACTGTTCCTCCACTCCACTTTGTCGACTTGCTTCCATTGTCTTCCCAAAATATTGTCATCACCAATTATTATTGCACAGTTATGTGCTACATATTGATGTTCCAGAAAATGACAGATCACATATATACAATAATGGTCCCATCCTATATAATAAAAGGCTAATATGCAAACTGTTCCTTTGACCAGGAGTTTGATTGGGAGTTCAACCTCCTGTGTCCCCTCCCCTGGCTGGCCTGGCCAAATAGGCCCCAATCGGGGTGGGCCAGCCAGACCCCACCTGTGCACAAATTTGTGCACCGGACCTCTAGTCCTATATAATAAAGAGCTGATATGCAAATGGTCATCACACTCTCACACCCTCATGCTAGGACTGGGGGACCTGAGGCCAGGCTGGAAGACTTGAGGCCATGCCACCTCCCTCAGCTCCAGGCTGGGGGACCTGAGGCCACACCAACCTGAGGCTGCACTGGGGAAACTGAGACCATGCCCCCCATCCAGTGGGGCTTGACAGGATTGGAGCTGGTGGGATCTGGGTCTCGTATGATTTAGAGGCACACATGGATGGGTAGGGA
>PVJC01018095.1:0-31739 GCA_004026665.1 Murina feae | reverse complement strand
GTCCCTGTCCTTGTTGCTGTAATTTGACAGTCTGTTTGATGCTGCTCTGCCTCTGCATCTATTTTTGTTCACCAGTTTATAATGGTTATTATTATCCATAGATGAGCGAGGACATGTGGTATTTTTCTTTCATTGACTGGCTTATTTCACTTAGCATTATGTTCTCCAGCTCCATCCATACTCCTGCAAATGCTAAGAACTCCTTTCTTTTTATAGCAGCATAGTATTCCATTGTGTAGATGTACCACAGTTTTCTAATCCATTCATCTGTTGATGGGCACTTAGGCTGTTTCCATATTTTAGCTATAAAACCATCACTTTTTAATAACCTCTTAATGACCCATCTTTTTTCATTTTAGTTCTAAGACAATAATTAGAGGTACTCTTGGCTGGATACTCATAAAGCATCAACTATGGGTCTCATAACAAAAAAGTCTTTGCAGTGACTATTGTTATATCCCATGTCATAATTTTGTGTATGCAAGTCAAATTGCTTTTTGTGTGCCCAAGTCAAATTGCTCATGTACAGTCTGGCTCATAGAAATAAGTGGGTTTTTTTTACTTAAACATAGAGAAAAAGGTGAAGTAGAATAATTTAGACCATCACTTACCTTTTCTCATGTGTAACAGGTCCACTTGCTCAGTCTTTGATGATGGCAGGAAGAGTTTGAGATCAGATGGGAGGAAAGTTTCTTGAGACATGGAAAATCATCTATATTAATAAAAGCATAATATGCTAATTAGACCAGACATCCTTCTGGATGATCGTCTGGATGAAGCCAGGGCTGCGAGGGAAGCCTGGGTCCTGGGTGCCAAAGCGAAGACAGTGCAGGTAACTGGGGGAAGGAAGGCCTACTCTTGCACGAATTTCATGCACCGGGCATCTAGTTTCATTCACAAAAAGTATAAAATTCACTAACATTTAAATATTAAAATTTTACCATGTTTTTACTCTTTGTCTTAAAGGTGTGGCATACCCTCCAAATCTCTACAGGTTTTTGTGACATTTATTCTGGAATTTTGGAACTCACTGGCATAGCCAGACTTTGTTCCTGCTGAGTTGTCCTATGGCTAATATGTAGCTGGTACACAGTAGTATGACCATGCTGCCTGTCAAAATGTTGAAGTATTTCCTTGTTGGTTCGTAAAAGTCTCTGTGCCAGCCTGCTGAAACATTTCATAATCCGAGTGATAAAGTGTTGATGTCTAGTACATTAGACCCTGCCATAGACCCTGCTCTCTTCTGCATCCATCCTGTTGTTGGTAATGGTTTGAATATCAGCCTTGGCTGTTGTTATGCAGACTCTTTGCTTTAACATGCAAGATCTGGAGCTCAGTGGCCTGGATCTTTTCTGCTCCTTTCCAAGTTCAGAGTTGCTTTTTAGATTTTTTTTTCACAGACATCATTCCAGGTTGAAATTAGTAGTGAAATCCTCTGTGTGATAGATACCATGCCTTAATAAAGCCACACATAACTAGGCAAAATTGAGTGGAACAATGCTTGTCTTTGCTTTCTTGTTTTGTCATTAGCATTATTTCCTGAAGAAATGCATGGAGGTAGACTGTGTGAAATATTTGTGGAGTTCTCAGAGTTTTATGCTGGAGGTATCTAGGATTGGAGATTATAAGTTTATTTCTATGAGTGCAGATACAAATATATTCTATTGTTATACTGCTTGGATTCCATGGTTTATTAAAAGAAGAGAAAATTGGTAGCTTCTGACATATTTATATTACCTACTGTATTTTATAAAGCAATAAAATGTCTTAAATAATTAATGAAACAAGGTTGCATATAAATAAATATTCAAATATACCCATTGACTCATTTTATCCTCATAAAATCAATAAGAAGTTGCTATTGTCTGTAATTTATAGATTAAGTGACTTGAGGGTATCCAGATGCCTCTGAGGAGAAGAACAAAAGCCGAGACCTCAGATCTGTCCTGAGCCCACAGGAAATGGTTCCCCGCACTCTGGTCCCGACTGGGTCTCTATGCGAAACCCAGTATTCCAAACAAGGCACTTTAAAAGTTAGGAAACAAAACAAAATGAAACAAAAAATGTCTGCTTACGTGTGAGAGGCGATGGCAGCATCATGCATGGAGAGAGAGGGACTAGGGTAGTATTTTGAGCTCTTTAATTGAGTTGGGGTATAATTCTCTAGGGACTGCTAAGCCATATTTTCTTTAGTCACTGAAATAGGATTATTAACGCCAGCTTACTTCTCAGGAGATGTGATCAAGTGTCAAGAAACTTTTAAGTTAGGAATATTGATGATGTAAATTACCATGATGTAGGATGAGAATGCATTAAGTTTTGTCACCCTGAGGAGGCTCTGGCTGTCACATCTGTCCCTACATTGATGTCAGGAGTGAATGAGGCCCTTCGGCAAGAAGACTTGTATGCTAGGCCCCCCTTCATTCTGTGTACAACCTTTTGAATGGCAACCTGGGTCTCCTTGGGGAAGGTCACCCCAATATCAGTCATTTCTTTTCACATTTTTACGCTTAGGCATGGAGAATTTCTGAAGTATTATCTCAGACTTTTTGTTTCCCCATGGACAATGGTGAAATAAAAGACAGGTGCATTTTTTTCCTTTCTGAAGAACATGGTATACTTTCTGAATGTTCCGTGCTCAAAAAGAGAGCCTGGGATGCATTTGAGATGTTAGATAAAGGACTGTCTCTGCCCTTGCTCTTGCTAGAAGAACACAGAAGTTTGAGATGCATAAGGACATAAAATGACTGAGAATTAATGTCTGTTTATCTTTGCTTTGGGGGAAGAAATTAAACTAATCTCATCAAAGTTATTTAGGAAGTTTCTGACTGTACTCTTTAATCTTTGTTTCAGAAAACAGCAGCCTGCATTATTAAAAAGGCGATCGCTGTGTGTGGGGAGAGCATTCAGCTGGTGTCTGTTTCCAAATATGAAATTAAAGAATTTGAAGTTAATTTCACAGATAAAGGAACTGCTAGGCAAAACAGTGTAGGCCATTTTGGAAATGTTATTACATTATTCAAACCATACTTATTCAAAAATGTGTATGTGAGCTGCTGTACAAACATCCTATGGGTGTAATCACAAACAAAAATTTCACTGATGCTTAGCTTCAGCTACAAATTGGATAAAGACATCAATTTCATAATTTTTTTATTGAGTTGGTACATATCCAACCTTTGCCTGAGTTGAGATGTTAGAATTTAAAAGCTTTTTTCCATCTTTACTGTGAGGAGGTGTGTGTGTATGCATACCCACCCACACACACAATATTTTAAATCTCATATTGTTCGATTCTGTGGTTAGCAGGAAGGAAGGTCATTAGTTTTGTGCACTAACACTTGATATAGTATAACAACTGGTGAAACCACTGTGCCACCTAAAATCCTCTACGGCTATGCTTTCTCCATCACTTTTTCTAGATCCAATCCTTTGTTGGCCTTTGAATGTTGGTGCTCCAGGACTCAGTTCTTGGACTACTCCTTTCATCCAAAACTCTCAGTGTAGGTGATTTAATTTAAGCCCGTGGCTTTATGCCATCTATATGGTGAATATATCTATTTTCTTTTTATTTTCAACCCTAGCATAAGATTTATTGTATGCTAGAGGCCTGGTGCACAAAAGTTGTGCATGGGTGGGATTTCTAGGCCTGGACAACAATCAGGGCCAATTTGGGCTGGGCCAATAGGGGCCCAAAGGCCCCGGTGGGGTCAGGAGAGGAGGTGGTGGTCACCAGGCTGGGCACAGAAAGAACGGACACCTGACACCAATACCACCGTCAGTGCCCTGCCACTGCACAGTTCCCTGCCTCTCCCCCCTCCTCCTTGCCACTGTACCGCCAACAGGGCCTGCCAGCTGGAGGGTGGGGGGTGAGGGACAGGGCCTGCTGGCTGGAGGAGGAATGAGGGGAGGGACTGCGGTAGGTTGGCCACCAGCCCCTGGTGAGGGGAGACGGCCCTCTGCCCCCTGGGAAAGGGGCCACATTTGCTGCCACCCATCCCTGATTTCCTTTCTCAGCTTGGGGCCTGGGACCATCGGGCAATGGGGGCCTGCCTGCCAGGGGGAGGGACTGTGGGAGGTAGGTGATTGGGTGGGGTCCAGCTTGCCCGGCCCTGATTGGGGCCAATTGGGGCCAGGCCGACCTGGGGGAAGGGGTCATGGAAGGTTGGCCGGCCTGCCCCGCCCCAATCGGCTGGCTACGGGGAGTGGGTGCAGGAGGTTGGCTGGCTGGCCTGTCCCTGCTCAGGCCAGTTGGCTGGCCACAGTGCACAACATAGCAACCAGTTGTTGCAGTCATTCTGCTCATTCAGGTCACTTGGCTTTTATATATATTCAGATGTCTGCTTAGAAGTACAAAGTCATCTCACACCAACTTTGCCTGAGACGATAGCTATTGATTCTTGCTACACACATAACCCTTCCTACTGTGCTGTGCTCCTCTCTTATCTTCTCCAACTCAACTGGCATTATCATTTAACCAGTTGCCTAGGACAAAAACAACAACAAACAAACAAAAACAAAACAAACAAACAAAAAAACCGAGGGGTTAATCTTGAAATTTATCTTTCTCATCCATTGCACATTCAATCCATTAGCAAGTCCTATACTTCCCAGATATATCCCACATATAGTCCAAAAACAAATCCCAGCAGCTCTTCCTAGATTGGACTGGCTTCATCTTTTTTAAATATCTCTTTGTGTCCACTATTAGCCTGATGGTGGTCAGTATATAACCTCTTATTCAGAGTAATCCATCAAAACTATAAAACTAATCCTGCTGCCCTATCTTCCAAAGGCTTTCTGCTCTACAGAGAAGTAATTTCAAATCTTTACCACAGCCTTCAAGGTCCACGGTGGCGTGTGCATTGGCTGTTGCTCCTTGTTTCTTTTCTACCACTTATCTTCCGCTTCCACCTCATGCACTTTGCTCTAACTGTGCTGGCCCCTTATCTTGCTCATCAACTCTCCTCCTCAGGGCCTCTGTTCCTGCTGCTTGCAACGCACTTCCTTCAGGTGTGTGCATTGCTTACTCCTGCCCATCATTCAGAATTCCTTTCTCTGCCCCCAGGCACCTGCAGGCTTTCTTCCTCATCTCATTCCAAACTCTGTTCTTTGACTAAAAATACCAACCTTGTCACTCTCCATTGTTGCTTAATATTGTATAGTACTTCTTATTACCTAAAGTAATAACGGTTAATTCACTTGTTGCTCTTTGGCTCCTTGGAAAGTATAGAAGCTCCATTTGAACATAGCATGGTATATTTCTCCAGCAATGATATCTGGCATCTATTTGAGTGAATGGGTAAATTATATGATTAGGTTCATCTGTCTTCCTTGATATCCTTGCCCATTCTCTACGTTTCATCTTGTGATTATTTAAACTGTCTCTCTATGTCCCAATTTCTGTTGCTATGAATATGCAACAATATTCTGGTCCTTTTAGAATAGAGACACACTAATTTAAGAGGAAATCAAAAGAGCATAATGATAATAGAGAAACTCAGAACTTTATGTTTATTTTGCTAAACTGTGACCTTCAAGATTATTGTCTCGCTGTGGACTAATTAATACAAGCTTTGAGACTCAATATTTAGCATTGACATTCTTCCTCTAGGCAAAACCTTCCCCCTTCTTCTTAGGACATACTTGACTTTCAAAGTGTAGAGTGTAAAGGGAAAAGACTTTCAAAGAAATGATCAATACCTCTCTTTAACACATTGATAATATTATTGCATTAAAATATTTTATAATTCTCTTTTTTTTTCTGCTGGTTCCATGGGGCATGATAATCTTGCTAATTTCATGATATATAAAAATTAAAGCAAACAGGTCTAGACAAATGCATGTACCTGAGTCTAGTCAATGGGCTTTAAAATGGCACCTCATATATATGCATATATGTCATATGTGTATCTTATAAGGTCATGTGTTTAATAAGCATTTATTGAGTACTGACAATGTACCTAATATTATAAATGGTATGGGGATATTAAAAAAAAAAGATATGAATTTTAGATTTAAGAAAAACCCAGTCTAGAAAAGGAAATAGGCAGATAAAAAATAAATATAAGGCAGAGTGACAGCACTGTAAATGTATGTATAAGAATACATACAGTGTATGGAGCAGGAAATCGCCAATTTTATTGGACAGTCGCAGGTTAGATCAGGGAAGACTCCTTGAGGAAGTTTACCACTGAGGTGGGGGTTGAAGAACAACTTGACAAGTAGACCACAAGTCTTTGAGGCAAACATGGAGAGTTTCAGGGACTCTAAGTAAATTTATATAGTTAGGGCATATGGATTTTGAAGAATTGACAAGAAATGAGGCTGTCAAAGTAAACAGGGTTCAGATCACCAGTGGCCTTGGGTATCTTGTAAAAGAGTTTGAACTTTATCCTACAGATGAAGGCTCTTACAGGGTTTTAAACACAGAGGGTTATCATCTGACTTGTTTTCCAGGGAACTTGATCTGGGTGTCCTGTGGAGAACTGAATATATGGTCATGAGCCTGCTGAAAACCCAGGCAAAATATGATGGGAGAGTATAGAGTAAAGAGGCATGCGGTAAGTAAAGTGATAGCACAGGATGAATATTGGGGCTGTGGGAAATGAGAGAGGAAATGTGGAATGACTCAAGCTTTAGGTTTGTTTGATTGGGTAGCTGGTGGTGCTACAAAGACAAGTGAGCATAGCAAGAGGAGCTTCCTATGCTATCATCACTGCAGGGAGCATTTATTGAGCACATGCTATGGGCCGCACACTTTCATTATTCAATGTTCCTATGAGATAAGAATCATTGCTGTCTTAAAGTCTACATACTAGAAACCTACACCTGAGCTTTAAGGAGTTAGATGCCTTGGCCAAAGTAATACAATCGGACGTGTCAGAGCCAAAATTTGAACCCATTCTGACTCCATAGTCTGCCTTAAAATATTTTAAATTTATGTATTTAATATAACTTAATTTAAAAGTTGATGATCATACATTAAATGAGATAATATCTAAAAATAGGGACAGGAGAAATGGTCATCCAGGTAGGCTCTTGACACACAAAAAGCCAAGTCTTGGCTTGATTGTTCTGGATGAACTTTCAGTGGGGACAGAAGAATGTCTACAGGTTACACAGTTGGGGTTGAATATATGAGTCTGGATCCAGGCTAGCAATCAGAGTGAGAGGAACTCATTTGCAAATTATCAGTGGATGGGTGGGTGGAAAACCATATAAATGGAAAAATATATTCTTTTAAAAAAAGAACCGTGCCAACAAAACCTTTCTTACTCTTGCAACTGTGTGGACCCTGACTCCTTACAAAGAAAATAAAGAAGTGAAAGGATCAGTTTGTATAAGCAGATTGGTATAGATTCTGATACTTATTGTCATGATAAACTTTTCTCAAAGATTCTAGAGATTTCTAATGTTTTCCTATATTAGTCTGTTGCTAATTTGTCAGTGTCTCCTGCTTCACCAATATGGAACGTAAGTCATTTTCACAGACTAATTGAACTCTAAAAATGATACACTGAGGAAGCTAAGAAAGCAAGAATTTGTCAAAAAGGAGGATTTAAAGACAATTGTTTTTAAAGAATAGCTTGCACCCTTGCTTTACCACTTTCCTTTTTATCCAAATGATTGCTGTGTTTTTGCGAAAATAGCAGTATTCATCATTGTTAAGTTGGGAAAAGGAATACCCATACCAGGTTATTTTTAAGGATCTCAAAAGCTGCACAGGAAGTAAAAAATATTACAAGGTACTAACAGTGTGAAACACTTTGTGTGCCTTGTACCTTGTCCAAAAATAATTGACTCATTAATCTCAACTATATCAATCTGGTCCCATTATCAGGGTCAAAGATAGGTTAATTTTAATAAGTGGATGAGTATCAGTTCCCAGATAGGCATGCATTTAACAGATATTATCTTAGAAAGGAGGCAATAACTAGAAAAATTATTCTGAGGTGATTTCAGTGAAAAATACCATAAATGAAACCCTCACTTTCTACTTCAGTATTATTAGGAGACTAAAAACTGAGCTATGTTCCTAAAACTGACATTTGGAATTACAGCACAGTGTAAATTTCTCTTCTCTTTGGGAAAAGGTTTCTTGAAATAATAAAATATTTTCACAAAGGGAACAATAATTTCACCTGAATCACAGAACAGTAGAGGTGAAGAAATATGGGTATTTGACATCAGATTGCTTTAATTTTGAATCCTGACCCCGCCCTCTACTATTTGACTTTGGGGAAGGGATTTAGTCTTTACAAGTCTCTGGTTTTTTTCTCCATGAAAGAAAGGGGTGATAGTATATTTCACAGACTTATTTTAGGAATTGAACAAGAAAACATACGTGAAAACATCATGCACAATCCTTCATGTGCTGTAAATTGTTCCATAAACATCCTTTTTATGTTTCTGAATAATGAACTCTGATCAGGTACTCATTGGAATGGTCTCTCTTTCAAAAAAACTGTTATTGTACTTTTGAAGTTGAGCAAAATAACTCTTCACTCATACCAAGTGGTTTCTTTTGTTTTGCTTTTTTCCTTTGCTTCTGACTAAGATAGTGCTTTCTTTTCTTTCATTTAACTTAACAGACTTAAAAGCACTGTTTATACTTCCATTGTCAAGGGTAATCATGCTTTTGAAGTAAGATAATGTCCCATTGTTACACTTATTGGTGCCTCCTGGGGGAAAAGATAGACTTTTGTCAAGTCTGTTTAAACATCACGTTTCTTACATATCCCAAAAGGAATTCTTGCTTCATCTAAAAGTTTCTCTGATGATACTTATATTAACATGCTTATCCCTTATAATGGAATCATATTCACGAGTGCCCTATTGCCTTTTCTCCTACATCATAACTATCCCACATGCATTGGAAAACCAAAAATTAAAACATGGAGAAAAAATACTAAATAAAACATTTGAAACATTTAAGTGTAATTGGCTATATGCCATGCACGTTCTTATAGGTGGAATTTGATAAATAAGACAGAATTATTGACATGCTCCAATGGAAGAGACAGATACATGAAAAGCCAGTGACAACCCAGTGCCATGTGGAGGCATGCATCTGTTATTGTAGATCTCTAAAGATGACTCCTGCGCAGGAATTTATCACCTGGTGTGCAGATAGCGGTACATATGTTAGTAAGGTGGTTTCTCTGTAGTGGGCGGATGAGAAGGAGCCCAAAATAGGGCACTCTGGCAGTTCTGAGGGGCTGCTTATCTGTGCTATTGCACGTGGTTGGGTTCTTGGGTAATCCTTGTGTCCTTGAACTCTGGGGATTTTCTCCAGTTAGCACGATTCCGTGATCCCACAGTCATGCACTGTCCCCAGCTGTGGGAGCAGTGTGTAAAGTGGTAATTGAGGGCCATCTGCTGTGGATCGCAAACTGTACTCTGAGAGGCCAGAGTCCTGACTGGGACAGGGAGCACAGTGCTTTCAACTGCATTGGCCAGAGCTCCATGACTCCGATCTTTTTATGTATGTATTTATTACTTTTTAAAATATATTTTTATTGATTTCAGAGAAAAAGGGACAGGGAAAGAGAGAGAGAGGTATCAGTGATGAGAGAGAATCATTGATCAGCTTCCTCTAGCATGTCCCACACTGGGGACTGAGGCCAAAACCCAAGCATGTGCCCTGACTGGGAATTGAACTGGACTTCCGGGTTCATAGGTCGATGCTCAACCACTGAGCCATGCTGGCCAGGCAGGGCACTCCGCTCTTTTTTAAAGGTCCAGTATCTACATATGATTTTGTTTCTGTCAGAGTTGTATTAGGGTTCAGTCAGGCAGACAAAAATCATTCTTGACTTTTCAAACAGAGAATTTGACACAGGGAGGTGGTAACACAGGTGATAAAGAGCTGAGTAGCTGATGAATGGGCAATGTGGTAACTATGAGGTGACAGTTGGAAGCTATGATCATTCCATAGTCTGGAGAAACAAAGTTGGGGGAGAGTTACTGCAGATCCCGGATCTGGGCCCACTTGGTGGAAGGTGGAATTATGGCTGGCCTGCATATTAGATGCTGGATCTACAGAGGGCAGGAGTTCCAGCAGGAGCTGGAAGCAGGGAGGTGAGGCCACTCAGAGTGACAGGGAAAGAATACCCTGGCTTCTCCTTGCTCCTGCTCTCTAATTGCCTCCTGTTGGCCAAATTTAGGGCATTTGGAACTGGTGAAAGGTCGTTTGTAGGAGAAGGACCAAGATTAAATCCGAGCCCAAATAGGTGATGACTACTTAGGCAGACATGGAGACGAGCCTTCCTTCAGGGAACAACTAGCTGTAGGAAGTGTGGCCAGCGGATTGCCTTCAAATGTCAGCTTCTTCCATTTGTCTCAGCTACCAAGAGGCAGAGGTCATGCCCCGTCTGGGGCAGCCCACATCTGTGCCTGAGCTAGGAGAACATGCAAAGGACTGGTCATCTAGGCTCCAGGCAGCACAGCTCTAACAGCAGTGTTCCCGCCAAAGCTCCCAGACGTGTGGGCCAAGACTTTGTCAAGTCTGAATACCAATTTGATTTCTCTCCCTGCCCAGTTCTACTTCCTCCCTTTTTCTTTCACAGGTAAATGTCTTGTACCCCAAATGCCATTTCAGCACTTGCTTTTAGGTGAACTTGGACCCAGACATCCTTGTCAACTCTAACATCAGACATGATCTAAGGCAGCGGGAACAAAAAGGAAAGGTTATGGGTCTGGGAGGGGAAATAGGATGCTGACTCCATTCATAGATTCAAGAAGCAGCAGGAGAGGGAAAATCCCTTGAGCATTGGAGCGGCTGAGTCAGTCACCAGGAGGAGGTGGCAGGACTGGGGAATTTGAACAGGTGGGTGGCATGAAGGGAGGATTCTGGAAGAGATGAAGAGCTCAATCAACGGTGTAACAGTGGGAATTATTATGTTTAGTGAAGAAGTAGTTCAAGAATTCAAGACTTGGTATTGATACCAAATTCTGCACCAGGGAAGGACTAGAAGCCACGAATAGAGAAAGAGGAATTTCATTTAAAGTTTGCAGCATCTGAGGAAACATATTTTTTAGTGTGGCAGAAAGAGGCATACAGATTTTAAATAAGCTTTCTAACAAGATTTTGTATACAGGTTCATTTTTCCCCCATACAAAGGTTTGATCACAACAGCATAATTGAGCCAGGTGGGGAAAAAAATCATTGTTTCACTACAAATTCTTTTTTATTTTCTGGGGTTTCACATTAGAAGGAAATAAAATCAGAAAGACACTCTTAGAAGCAATTACATAATGGAATGGTGTGCTAACCTACTATGAACTTTAGTTTAGGAAAGGCATTGTGCTTGTACACCAAGGCAAAAAGTGGCGTTTTTTTTTTTGGTTCTTTTAGAATAGAGTTAGGTTGTCTGTGAGTATGAATTTACCATGCTTCTAAAGAAAATGACTGTACTAAAAATTCAAATACTGTTTTATAGCTATGTTGAGGAAGTATCATCAAAAGTTATTACTGAACATTTGGGAGCTTAAGTTGAATGTTTCTGCTGGTTTCTTGAGATATTATACAATCTTAGGATATGTGTGCATACAAAAGGAGCATTTGAACCAACCTCAATACTGGCCATGGTGTGGCTGGACTAAGAGGGAACTTTGGTGAATGTAGGAGGTAGTCAGATGTCTTCTTGTCATTGTCCCGCATCATGGCCCAGGGAATACTGGCTGGATTCCTGAAAACTACTAGGAAATTTCAGTTTTTATTAATGATGATGCTTATCACCAGGAAAAAATTCACAAGTGAAAAACCTCCCTAATAAAATGAGGCCTTCGTTGCCATACATAAATCCGTCCACAGCGATGTGGGCTTCAGAGAAAGCTTCCCGTGCCATTGCTTCTTCTGATAGGGATCTAAACATGGTGGCCAAGGAGACTCCAGCTACTGAGACAAATGCCCAAAAGGTGCTCTTAGGATTTCTTTTATGCTTATTGTCGTGTGGGAAAGGAGCCATAACTAGGTAGTGCAATCATTTTGTTCATTAAAGAAATGAAAACACTTTCTGCAGCAGTAATTCGATAATATAATATACCTATCCTGGAAGAAGCGGGAGCAACACCCCAGTGCCTGCCTGATTTTCTTTAGTTATTAAGCTGATGCTAAGTAATCAACCTGAAAATCGTTTATAGATGCCCTTGTTTTATTCAAAAGCACTTCGTGATTCCATTTTAACCTTACTTAGTAATTCAGGCAGAGCACAAGCAACAAAGGCATCATCATAATTATACATTGAAAATTGCCCTACTAGGATATCACTGTTTTACTCCTCTGATGTAGAGTTCAGCGAGAGAATGTCCAGTGCTTGGTATGTGGGGAAGGAAATCACATGCTGAAGCACTGTGTGAGTTTTATGATACACGGATTCAGTGGCAACTTTAGGACAGTGTTAAAGTTTCCTGGCAACTCTCTTTCCTAGGACTCTATTGATATGCAATAAATACCAATAGTAATACCAATAAATGATGGTGAAAAGTTAAAATTTCTATTTGCATACATCCTGATGGATCTATATGTAACCTTATGCACTATTCAGAGTGTAGGTAAAGCTTAGCTCTGGCCATAGGAGACACATCTGAAAGGGCATCTAACTGATACAATCTTTTTTCCCCTAATTTTTCCCCTTTATTGATTAAGGTATTACAAATGTGATCTTATCCCCCCAATGTCCTCTCATCTCCCCACTCCTGCCCTCACCCTCACCCCCTGTTGTCCACATCCATCACTTATGCTTATATGCATGCATACACATCTTCTTATGGTCCCTCCCACCCCCCTGAGGAAGAATTTTACTGCTGAATTAAATATATGAATGAAGATGGATTGTGAACACATGCTATTTTGGATGGAAATGAATAGAATCTCTTTGATTTGGAGCAAGCCCTCTGGCAAGGAAACCTGCCCCCTATTGGGAAAACACTCTGCTGCTGCTCAAGTCACCTCTGTGCTGACGAGAAAGTCATGGAGAAGTGGGAAAATGCGCAGAATGAGTAAGTCAGGTTCAGCCCGTGGAACCTGAAAGTGGACCTTCCAAGATGGAAATGAATATGCACTGAGGGCTGCTTCATTTTTGCACCATCTAGAACTCTCTGGAAGGCATTCTTTGGAGTCATCAGAAGCCTCTTTTTGTTGTGTAGGGATGGAAGGTTGAGAGAGAATATTTACTGGGGAGAAAAAGGGGATGCTTTCTGTCTCCTGAGTCAAAGGGGATGGATATTCCCGGGAGTAGCACCATGCCTTTCAGAGGAAGACTTTAGTGGCCAGTTTAGAAACAGATGAATATATGTCTGGGTTCAGAGTTTGAAATGGTAAACTATTTGATGGGGGAACTGATATTGAGAAGTTAATCTTTAAGAAGTTTCCCTGTAGTAAATCTGAATAAGGGATACACGTATATGATTGTCAATTGAGGCACAGGGTCCTTAATCTTGATAGAATCTTACTGTCAGGGCCCATATATGTCTGTCTACTTACTAGTAAGTCTCGCCCTTCAAAACCATGTCAAAGAGCATGGAAACAGATGTTTGTCTTTTGACAATCTCACGTTTGTCTCTGATTACTTGAGATACCGGCAAGGTGGTCATTTCTCTACTTGAGGCTTTTATTTAGTTTGAATGAATATGTTTAATTCAAACCATGTGGACTTGTAAAAGCATGCAGCCTAACTCAGCCTTATTCATCAGTTCTTACAGGAAGACATTTGGTAAGATAACAGTGTTCATTTGAAGTCTGTCCTATGCCATATGAGTTGTCTGTCATGGAACTTTGGACTAGACAGGTGATCATGTAGAATGCCCTGCTCTGTGCTTTGAGGCATGTGAGTAGAGAGGCCATCATATGTAGCACCACCTATTCGAGGGAGCTCAGAGGTCTAATCCCGGTCTAATACTGATGAGTTGCTTGCACAGCACGCCTCTGGCACATGTGGTCAGGGCACTGCACGTTAAGCTGGGAAACTGAGGCTCTCCTGTTATGTAAGCCAGTGCTTTCAGCACTAGTCTGTGTCGTAATCACCAGAAGGCTGTGAGACATTGCCAGGTTCCACCCCAGGAGGTTTTTACTCAGCAGATGTGGGAGGAGACCCTAGAATTTGCATTTATAACAAATGCCCAGGTGCTGCTCCTGTGGAGACTATACTTTGAGAACAAAAATATAACCTGCAGTTTTGGATGGTTCCTGAGATTGGAAAACTTAAGAAAGGATCATATAAAGAAAGATAGTAAATTAAGTATACAATATGAATTCTAATACTTTTTCAGTCTCAACTGAAAATCTTAATTTTCTATTTTTTATTTTGATTATGAATATATTTGTTGAAAACAATGAAGACTTAAGACCTGAGCACATATTGTGTCTTTTAATTCATTTTTTGCCAAGCAGTAAGTCTGCCAATCATTCTGAGAAAGCTCTAGGGGTTTTAGTTATGCAAAGTTTTGCTGAGAATGAAATGTCCTAATTCTCCTGAAAGCTGAGCAAAGACATGTTATATGGAACAAGGGTTTTAGTGGTTTCAAAAATCATAATTAATTCCTCACTCTGTGATCACAAATTTCAGTTTGTTCTCTCTCAGTTTTGAGAGAATAATAACATTGACAATAGCAATAATAATAGCAGGTGCCGTTTACTGCATGACTGAGTGCCTTTTTGTGCCTAACACGTTAATATTTGGGGCCTCCAAGTCTCCCAGTAATCCTGCAAGTTATGTTTTTATTCCTGTTTTCCAGATGAGGGAATTGATACTGAGAAATGCCGTGTAACTTATTGAAATACATATGCATTTTGATAGTTTAGATTGTAAAGATTTGTATTTTCTCCATTAGGAAACACATTTCTCCTCCATCCCACAAATGATATATCTGGTTTCTGAAGCATTTTGTCTTTGTTTACGTCAATATTGCTTGCAGGTAGTTAGTTTAGCAGCCTCACATGTTGGGTGCCTAGTAGGTGCTGTATATTTTATGGATTTGATTTCATTAATTCCTCTCTATACCCTGCAAGTGAAGTCATGAAAACCTCATTTCACGGATGAAAATTCTGTAAGTTTAGGAGAGTAAGGGGCCTGCTAAGTAATTCTAGGAGAAGTATTTGAACCAAGGTCTGTCTGCCTCCTAAATATGTACTCTTTTCAAGACAGCAGTGTTTCTCTAAGCCTTGAAATGGTTTTAAATGTTATTGAAGTTGACAACTGCTGTGGTTAGTTTAGACTTACCCATGGGCAGAACAGGAAGTCTTGCTGGAGAGAGTTGTGAGTGGGAGGAAGTTCTGACCCCACTCAGCCTCCCTGGTAAACCATCAGGGGCTGGCGAACCTGCTATCTGTCCATTAGTGTTTTATCACTGTAAATGCAGCCTTGCTCCTTTCAGTTGTCCCCTGCAAATGCATCCACCCTAGGGAGAGCTAATGTACTAAAATACCCTCCCAGGCTGCCTCTCATTCTCTGCCGAAATAAGCCAAGTGGTCTTTTGAGAAACTGTTCAGATATTATTGTTACAGCATATTAGAGAAATCCATAAAACTAAAGCAAATAATATAGCATTTGTGTGTATAGCACCCAGCTTTATCAAATTGTAATAATTTTCCATATTTATTCCAGAAGAATTTTTTACTACTTGAACTTATTTTTTTTTAACATTGGAAGCCCCTTATGTTCTTTGTTGCAAACCAATTATTTGTCACCCCTTCTCTTGAGTTAATCACTAGCCTATATTTGGTGCTTATAATATATATGTATCAGGAACTAAAGAGGCATGTTCTTCTCATGGTGATTTGAGAGGAATAATAGAACAATGGAAACACTCAAAATTTATTAAGGCTTAGTCTTGCATCATTTATGACTTTATTAAACAAAGTAATTCATGTTGGCTGAGCCCAAGGTCAAGGGATGCAGAGATATATTCTGCCTTTTCAGGAGAAATTCCAAAGCCAATGACAAAAGATATAATAACCATACATATACATATAATATAAAAGGTATAATAACCATATATATACATATATGAATATAAAGTATATATGCCATATATATATATATATATATATATATATATATATATATATATATATATATATATATTAGGAGCCCAGTGTACAAAAATTTGTGCACTCAGGAGGTCCCTCAGCCTGGCCTGTGCCCTCTTGCAGTCTGGGACCCCTCAGGGGATGTCCACCTGCTGGCATGCCTGGCCAGCCTGGATGAAGGGCTGATGGCTGTTTGCAGGCTGGCCAAGCCCCGCAGTGTGGACCCTCACCCCACTGGGGTGTGGCCAGCCTGAGTGATGGGCTGAGGGCTGTTTTCAGGCTGTCCACAGTCCATTCAGGGTTCAGGTCCCTACTGGGGTGACTGGGCAGCCTGGGTGAGGGGCTGAGGGCTATTTTCCGGCTGCGCACAGCTCCCATTCACCCAATGTCCCACCAAGGCTGGCTGGAATCAGGTTTCTGGGGTTTATTTATCTTCTGTAATTGAAATACTGTTGCTTTAAGCCCAAGCCTAGGCAGATAACAAAGCCTCCTGTTTGCTTCAGCTCTGTGGCTTCTATAATTGAAACAATGTTGCCTTAGTAGAGGCCCAGCCAGCCTAGGCAGACAGTTTCCTCCATTGCTGGTGCAATGGAAGCCTCCTGTTTGCTTCAACTCTGTGGCTTCTGTAATTGCAACTATGTTACCTTGAGAGAGGCCCAGCCGGCCTAGGCAGACAGTTTACTCTTGGTGCAATGGAAGCCTTCTGTTTGATCTAGTTCTGTGGTGGTTGGCCTCCATCTTGGCTGGATTATTTTGAATACAGCCACCCTGATTGGCTAGTGGGCGTGGCTTAGGTGTCCTGGAGAAACAGTCAATTTCAATATTACTCTTTTATTAGAATAGATGTTACACTATCATTGCATCTATATGCGTTTATTAAATACATTCTACTGTTTGATGTTTTTAAACTTTACATAAATAATTTCATACTTTATGCATTATTCTGCGATTTGTTTGCTCAACCTTATATTTTTTGAGATTTATTTATGTTGGTCAATGTAATTTTAGTGCATTGATTTTTACACTGTATAATGCTGTTTTGTATGAGTACACTAATGCTGCTTTATCCATTCTCTTCTGAATGGCCATTTAGTTTTTTTCCATATTTTGCTATTAAATATAGCAATGTAGTGACATTTTTGTATATTTTTCTCCTTTAGCATATTTGAAAGAGTTTTCTATGATGCCTAAAAGAAAGGTAAAGCAAATAATTTAAGATATTTAGAAGTGGAACTGCAGGGAGGAAGGGCACAAGGGCACATGCATCTTTGATTTTCCTAGGTAATTCCAGTTTTCCAAAAGGGCTGTAACAATGGACACTACCACTAGCAGCTTATGAGTTCCTTATTGTATGACTATAATATCAGATGCTTAAAACCTTTACCATCTGGGGCGTATAAAATTGTATGTTAATGTGTTTTAATTTTCATTTTCCTAATTAGTGATGTTCAACATTTTTGCAGATGTTGCTTGGTAATGGGTAAAGGATGGCCTTATCTATTTTTATTCATTAAAAAGTGTTATAGGTAGTGTTTGATTATATTTTAAGCATATTACTTAATTTTATCAATATTTGGGTCACTATTACTTCTTATATTTTACATATTCTCTTTATTTTTACTTTTTCTCTTTCTGGATGTATTTTTAACAGGTTTCCTAATTTTCTTATTATTTGTATGACTAAAATTATCTTTATATTGAGCTCAGTCAGCAGTGGTAATTTATCCAATTAAAAAACTAGAGGTTTAAATTTATTTTCTCAAACATTTAAAGATATTGCTCCATTGTTTTCTGTTGCTGATGAGACCTCTGATGTGAGAATAATTGTTCCATTATAATAATTTCTCTTCTCATTCCTAAAGTGTACAGTCTTTTTTCTTTGTTATTTGTAGATTTTTTATATGTCCAGGTATAGATTTATTTTTAATTTTTTTTTTAAATCAACATACTGAGGATTCATGTCTTTCCTAAATTATGTCTAATTCTCATCTACTTATCTCTGTAGGTATTCTTGTTCATAACTCCTTTTATTCTTTTTTTCTGTACCTACTATTAGTTGTACATTATACTACCCTTCATTCTATCCTCCATGTCTATTAACTGCATCTTGTTGCTGCTGACTTATCTTTTGTCTTTGAAAGGATTCTGGATGAATTCTTATAATATTTTCTGATTATTTAACTTTTCCTTTTACTCTGTGTAGGCTAGCATTTATCTCACTATAGTGTTAGCTACCATTCCTCCAAATCATCTTCCAATTCAGCGGCATAAAACAACTATCTCTTATTATTGCTTATTTGTCTGTGGGTCAGCTAGCAATCAGCTGATCTTGGCTGGGCTCAGTTGCAGTGCTTTGTTGCATGTGTCCCTCATCTTTCTTGAATAAGGAACTAAAGAGGGATGTTCTTCTCATGGTGATTTGAGAGGAATAATAGAACAATGGAAACATTCAAAATTTATTAAGGCTTAGTCTTACATCATTTATGACTTTATTAAACAAAGTAATTCATGTTAGCTAAGCCCAAGGTCAAGGGATGCAGAGATATATTCTGTCTTTTCAGGAGGAATTCCAAAGCCAATGACAAAAGGTATAATAACCATGGGGGAAGGTGAAGAATTGAGGCCAATAATGCAGTCTGCAAAAAATATATTTTTATATAATTTATGTAGTAGTAAAATAATAGCTCCCAAAAGATGCTTACACTCTAATCCATGTGCATATGTTCTATTTTTAGATTTGATTAGTGGTACGGTCCTTAAATAAAGAGATGGTCCTGGATTATCCAAAGGGCCCAATATAATCTCATGAGCCCTTAAGAGCAGAGAACTTTCTCCAGCTCAATATGAGTAACATGGGAGAAGATGAAGATAGAGATATTACAGAAGAGACAGAGAGAGTCCAAACTTAGGCCATGAATTCTAGATAGGATATATAATCTAATAAAAGAGTAATATGCTAATTGTGTCACTGTGCTATATCCCAAGCCACTCCCACCAGCCAATCAGAGAAACTTTATGCAAATTAACCCAACCAAGATGGCAGACAGCAGCCACAGAGTTGGAGCAAATAGGAGGCTTTGTTACCCCAGCAATGAAGGAAGCTGCCTGCCTAGGCAGGCTGTGGCCTCCACTCAAGGCAAAAAAGTTTCAGTTATAGAAGATAAATAAACCTCAGATACCTGCTTCCAGCCAGCCTTGCTGGGAGCTTGGGTCGCTGAGGGATGTGGCCAGCTTGCAAACAGCCATTAGCCCCTCACCCAGGATGGCCCCACCCTCATGGGGTGAAGGTTCCTGCTGGCGTTCCTGGCCAGCCTGCAAAGAGCCATCAGCTCCTCACCCAGACTTGCCAGGCACCCTAGAAGGACTCCCCACCCTGAAGGGGCTGTGGCCAGCCTGAAAATGGCCCTCAGCCCCTCAATCCCTCACCCAGGCTGGCCAGCCACACCAGCAGGGACCCCTACCCTGAAGAGGTGTGGCCAGTCTGAAAACAGCCCTCAGCCCCTCACCCAGGCTGGCCAGGCACACCAGAAGGACCCCCACCCTGATCAGGGACACCTTTCAGGGCAAACCAGCTGGCCCCCACCCATGCACCAGGCCTCTATCCTATATAATAAAAGGGTAATATGCAAATTGATCCTAACAGCAGAAAGACTGGGAATGACTGGTCACTATGACACACACTGACCACCAGGGGGCAGACGCTCAATGCAGGAGCTGCTCCTGGTGGTCAGTGGGCTTCCACAGGAGGAGCTCTGCTCCGCCCCAAGCCAGGCTGATGGCTGCCAGTACAGAGGTGGTGGTGGGAGCCTCTCCTGCCTCCTCAGCAGCACGAAGGATATCTGACTGGAGCTTAGGCCTGCTCCCCGCTGGCAAGTGGACATCCCCTGAGGGCTCCCAGGCTGCTAGAGGGATGTCTGATTGCCAGCTTAGGTCCGATAACCTGGGGAGCAGGCCTAAACCAGTAGGTGGACATCCTCTAGGGATCCCAGACTGTGAGAGGGCACAGGCCGGGCTGAGGGACCCCCTGAGTGCACAAATTTTTGTGCACCCAGCCTCTAGTTATAGAAACATATCTGTGTTCTTTTCAGCGCATAAAATCAGTAGACTTACAATGTTCACCTATTGAATCACTGCTGATGCTAACCTTGATTACCTGGTCCAGATGGTATCTGCTAGGTTTCTCACCTTTCAAAATGATCACTTTTCTTTTTGTTTTATTAGCATTCAGTGGGGAGATACTGCTATATTATTCCAAACCTCCCCTGACCAGGTTTGGCATTTACTGATATTCCTGTTTATATTTACTGTTACTTCCATGATTGGCAAATGGTTATTATCTAGTTTCATCTTTTCTACACTTGCTGATTAGCACTTAGCTGTGAGAAAGAATTTTCTCTGATTTCCCATTTATCTGTTTACTCATTTATTTTAATTATATCAGCAAGGAGTCTTGGATTCCTATTTTATTCAACAGGGTGTAATTTTATACTCATTATTTTTTGTTGTTTGTTTGTCTTGTTTTATTGCTGTTAAGATTGTCCTACATTAGCCTATGGTAGATCTTGAAGCTGGTTTACGTCCTTTGAACATATCCTCCTCATTCTTTGAGTATTTTCATAATTTCTGGGCTCAGCTTGTCAACTTGTACTTTTCCTGACCCAGCCTGGAATCAGCAATTTTTCCTGGAGGATGGTATTTTAAGACCAGATCAAGGCAGTCAATATGTTAAATGCTGCTTAAATGCTATTGCTTATAGGATGACTGAATATCATTGCTCTTAAGAGGAATGTTATTTCATCTTAAGAAATAGGGCTCATTCTCCATGAAAAATCATTTGATATATAAGCAGTAAATAAAACTTTATATTGATTTTAAATTGCCACCAATTTATAAATGTGAGTTCATGAAATTGTGACCGAGATTAGCCAAAGAACATATATGCATAGCTATGCACACAGACAACCGTGTGGTGAAGACCAGGGCCAGGGGGTGGCAGGGGCTCGGTGGAAGTGAGCAAAGAGGGAGAAAAATAAGGGGCCATCTGCAATAGTGTCAACAATAAAAAAAGAGAAAGGTTTAACCACAAACAAAGACAAGATTTTGAGTTGCCAGAGTAGGCTCTCCTTGAGACATTGGCATGTCCACCCTGTGCAGAGGCTGTGGGGTGGAAATGCTCTGACCTCACTGGGCTAATTCTCCCATGGCCGGCCACATGCTTACCTTTCTACTAGATGCAGCAGGAAGGGGCTGAAAGCAGTAGCAAACTGTGTTTCTCTGCTTCCTGTCCCTCGTAGTGTTAAAGCAGCTATCTCTTTTCCAAGTTCTCCTAGGCATCCTGTCTGTCTTTTTTCCTCCCTTGTTTAATTTTGCACTTGGATCTCTCTTATTCAGTGCCTATGACATGTTTCTGTAGCCATGTGAAATTTGCTGGTTTGATATATCTTGAGTAGTGATTGGGAGGTCCACCAGAAATGGGCTGCTAAATTCACAGAAGACGCCTCCAACAAAATCTCATATGGTAATCAAACAGTTTTACAATAATTGGAGGGGAAAAATGAAGCCATGTCTTTTATAATAGCACTTGCCATTGTTGAACATGGATGTATTATCATTCCTCTGTCTAAACTGAATCTTGTCTCCTGCACTTGCAGCTTAATCCCATTTCTTGCTGTTTTATTATCTGTAGAGAATAGTGGTTTGCCTCCCTTTCTTTCTCCTACTCATTGATTGCTTGGAGGTGATTATGTTTATTTACTGGCTGTCTTATTTTGTATTCTGAAATATTTGTAGTTCCTGTAGCCTCTTCTCCTAAGCCTACTATCTTAACTTCTTACTCTGCATGGATATAGCATTGCAAACAGCTGTCTTAAAAACATAACATAGGAAGAAAAAATGTAACATTGGAGCACAGCATTGGAGGAAGATAACTATTTAAATGATAGAGATTTGTTATTTAGATATGCTAATTAAAACAATTTACAAGTAATGATTATTGAAGAAATAGCTTTTTAGGCTTGGGTAGCACAGATTTTTGGGGGAATTTTTTTCTTTTAGAGATTGAAAATATCTACTTTGAAGTTTCAACAAATAAGAAGAAAGATTCATTTTTTTCTTTATTGATTAAGGCATTACATATGTGTCCTTCTTCCCCCTTTGCTCCCCCACCTTTTCACTCATGCCCTCAACCTCCCCTGCCACCCCCCACCCCCGTCTGTGTCCATTGGTTAGGTTTATATGCATGCATACAAGTCCTTTGGTTGATCTCTCCCCCTTACCCCCACCCTCCCCTACCTTTCCTCTGAGGTTTGAGGGTCTAATTGATGCTTCTCTGTCTCTGAATCTGTTTTTGTTCATCAGTTTATGTTGTTCATTATATTTCACAAATGAGTGAGATCATGTGATATTTATCTTTCCGTGACTGGTTTATTTTGCTTAGCATAATGCTCTCCAGTTCCATCTATGCTATCACAAATGGTAAGAATTCTTTCTTTTTTACTGCAGCATAGAATCATTTTTTACGTAAAAAGGAATCTAGTTCTATCCAATAATCAGTAGGTCTAATTTGGGAATTTCAGAGATGCAAAAATGTGGTTCATCCCAGGCTTGTTCTAAATTGCTATTTCCATTGTATTTTATTCCACATAATTTAAGCTAATGGTCCTTCACCTTTTTGTTCATTGGCAGATCAACCTTGGGCATTGTGTGATGTGCTTAGATAATATATAAAAATATGTTATTTTCACAATACACACTATTTAGGTAGTGATACTTCAATTGTCAGAAGCTTCTGCTAACACTGTATTGCTTCTGCTAACACTGTATTTTATTTGTCTGACCTAAAAGTGATGCCATTGTGATCATGTAGCTTCATAAGTCCAATCCATTTGTGTTTGCATTTTTTAATTCTTTTAACTATGTATTGGAGTGCTACACTGGCAAATTATCCTAATATTTCTAGGTGATGAAGTACCCTTCTCCTTCCCATTATCTGAATTTCTCTTGCCACTCAGTGTGAAAATGGAAAAAAAAAGCTTAGGCTGATGTCCCGTAATATCTTCCCATGGTGTGTCCTTATTGAATTATTTCCAGGTGGATGCAACAGATGTTCATCAAGTCGCTCCCGGCTTCCACTCTTAATTGAGGCATAATGGGAGTGACAGCAGGGAAGAACAAATTACTGGAGCAGAGATACAATTTGAACTCTGCATTCTTATGACCTTCATGGAAACTTGGGTTGGGCCGACAATTTCTGTGTTATTTTTTTTCGTATGCATGGGAAAGAATGTGAGATTGTTTCACTACAATATATCAATGAACTAATGTCCTCTAAAATTAGTAGTGTCTCACAGTTGACACCTGTTATCAATCAACTTGTCGTTTCTTTAACTGTGATGTGTTAACAGGTTACTAAACCAGGAGTTATAAGTCCTAACTATTAATCATAGCTTTAGAGAAGTCAGATATAATTTCATTGTTTCAAAAAGAATAAAACATTACATACTAGTATGTGAAAAGATTCCTTCACATGCTTGCCAGCTATTTTTGAAAGGAGATACACATTACCCATATACTTATTTTAAAAGTCACTTGAGCGAGATTTAAAATTTTCCCACTCAATTGAATTTGATGCAGCAGATGGACTCAGAGTTGGCCAAATTTAACAAGCACTGCATTGATGTGGTAATAGCTGATGGCTATAGCTCCCAACAGTCAGAGAAGACACTACATTGAGATTATAATTATCAATGATTCTAGATATGAGTACAGAGGAAGGGTGAGTGGCAGTCACCAAATAAGATGACAAGTAAAGGGGTTGATTGGAGAGGTGGGATAGCTTCGAATGTAAATCCTCTATCTGTGAGTGACATCCAAGAGGGAAGAATGAATGGTCAAGCACACACAGCAAGAGGTATTTTTAATCTTCATTGCAAAGAGCAAATTATCCTACAAGCTCATTAGTGTTTTATTTCAAGCAAAGTGGAATGACCACAAAAGAAAGACCCAGAACTAGAGGGAGGGAAGAATTCAGACACATTAGTTGAATTGTAGTAGGAATGACAGTAGGGACTGACAATCAGTTCTCCTGTTGTTTCTCAGTGGATGATGAAAGTAGCAAAATAAACCCAAATCATTTCAGAAATGGGAATTGGAAGTTAAGTGTGGAACCCAGTTTAATATTGGAGTGGATTGAAGAAGATGGTTCATGGTTTATTTGAATTGTGGAGAGCAGTCACTCTGGAGGCCAGGGAGTGGAATGAGGCAGAACTCAGAAGAGACAGAGATGTGAGTGGAAGGAACATATGATTATTGATGGTGGGCTCAGATCAATCCTTGGTCTTCTCTATTCTCATCACATTACCTTAATGACCTCATCTAACCTTACACTATTTATAGTAATGCCTTCCAAAATCACCAGCTTCAGGCTCCCCCCTGAACTATAGATTCATGGATATAATTTCATATTTGTCATCTCCACTAGGATATGTAATAAGTACTCCAATCTTGACATCTAAAACTGGAGTCCTGGCATCCCTCTTAACTCACATCTGGTCATCTCGCCTCATAGTCTTCTCCTCTCTGCTAGATGCAATTTGTTCTTTCAGCTGCTCATGTTCCAAAATCTTGCAGTCATCCCAGATTCTACTCTTTTACTCACATCTAGTCTATCAGCAGTTTGTTGGCACTGACTTGAGAATATTGCTAGAACTGTACTAATTCCTACCACCTTCACTCATAACTGCCTGATAACTAGTCTCCATGTTTCTATATTTTCCTCTCTTGAAGTCTATTTTCAACACAGCTGCTATAGAGATCCTGCTAAAATATGTCACAGAATGTCACTGTTCTGTTCAGAACACTCTAGTGACTCCTGATTTTACTAACAGTAAAAGCCAAAAATATTATGTTCTGCAGAAGGCCTATACTCATTCTGTTGCATTTTTGGCACAATTTCCTCTATTTCTCCTTTTGCTCACTTTACTCCAACTTCATTGCTCCCATGCCTCAAAACCTGGGCACTTATTGTTCCTTCTGCCTGGAACCCTATTTTCCAGGTATCCATGTAGCTCACTTCTTATCTATTTTAAATTTATTTTTTTACTGCTGTATTTTTATCCTTAAGAATAAT
This sequence comes from Murina feae, assembly GCA_004026665.1. Classification (NCBI taxonomy): domain Eukaryota; kingdom Metazoa; phylum Chordata; class Mammalia; order Chiroptera; family Vespertilionidae; genus Murina; species Murina feae. The sequence continues at coordinate 6,579 of PVJC01018095.1, read as the reverse complement.
ACTTAGTATACATAGGCACTCACTCACTATGTATTGAAGGAATTAAGTTGTTTTGAATTTAGATATGTACTTGAAGTCTAGCCTACCTGTTTGGGTAGCATGGGAGGGATTTGCTGAAGAAATGAGATGGACCTATTCTACCACATGTAAGAGGCAAAACCTGGTGGAGAAATGTATTGCATGAGGCAGAAATATAATTTTAGGACATCATTATTTTGTGGTTCACCTTTTATAATGGTTGTTTCCACTTATTTCTTAGAATTTTAATCTCATGTCTTTTTAAATTGTCTTTAGACTTTTATTCAGTTCATATTTATTGAGCATCCACTATGTGCTAGATCCTATGATGATGAGTGCTTGAGACATTTTATCTCATTCAAGGCAATCCCATAATAGAACCGTGCATTAACTGTTTTTCTCATTTTTCAAGACAGGTGGAAATAGAGATTCAGAGTAAGCCAGTTATAAAATAAGGACTTGAATTTGGTTCTTTCATTTTTGAGTCAGGTTAATTCCACTTCACAGTCTTTAATCCATCAGTAGAATAATCATGTGTTTATAAGAGTCATTATCATTGACTATCCCTTATTTTCTTTTTCCTTTTGGGAAAGATATCTAGAGAAATTGAAAGAGCTCATGTGTATTAGTCATTTATTGATATGTAACAAATTACTCCAAAATTTAATAGCCTAAAACACTTATTATCTCACATAATCTCTGTAGGTCAGGAATCTGACCTGGAGTCTTTTTAAGAGGTTGCAGTCAAGATATTAGTTGGGGCTTCAGTCACTTGAAGGCTTGACTGGGGCTAGAGGATCTGCTTTCAAGGGTAGTTGCATAAATACCTGGCATATTAGTGCTGCTTGTTGGAGGAGGTTTCAGTTCTATGCCACATGGACTCTCAGTAGGATACTCTGGAGTATCCTAATGATATGGGACCTAGTGTTTCAGGTGAATGAGCAAGAGAGTTTAAGGCAAAAGCTGCAGTGTCTTTTATGGCCTAGTCTAGGAAGTCACCCACTGTCATATGCACAATTTCCTATTCAGTGTGGGATTTTATAAGGTGTAAATATAGAGAAGTGAGAATCATTCATGGCCGTCTTGGAGGCTAGCTTCCATAGTCTACCTTATGTCCATAGTCTACCCAACGATTTTCTTCTTTCCTATTTACGTCCTTTTCTAGACATTCCCTGAGTCTCATCTTATAGCATCAGCTCAGTGTCCAAAATCCCATCACGTAAATCATGTCAAGGTATTATTACTCTCATTCCGTAAAATTTTGCTACCTGTCAGATCGTTTTTTTCTCAATGTTGCTAAACATAAAATATTTAATAAACATTAAGACACTGTGCTAGGAACATAAAAACTGATAAGGCAGAATCTTTATCCATGTAGCATTCACAGTCTAATGGCTGAGAGATGTAAATGATTATTGCACAAAATACTTTGGTTTCATAAATTGAGTAGGAACTCTGCCCAGATGAGGTGGAGAAGATCCTACAGATGAGGCACCATTTGTGCTGGCTTTGAGTGTTGCAGATGAGTTTATAAAGCCATCAAATAGAAGGAGCTTATTAACCAGAAGAGATAGCATGAGCAAAAATGATTTCTTCTTGTTCTGAATATGAGCCACTATAGGGCTAAGCCCTTCGCCTCCTGTTCTTCCCATACTGAAATCTCTCACTTGGAGAGCTTGCCCTATTTTCTACTTTCCTGGACTTTTATCTCACATAATCTTAACTACCAACTGGATTTAACTATCAACTTAATGTGTCTGATTTTCCAAATCATAAATCAAAGTTATGACTCCTCCATTTCATGTCTCCCACTCTCTAATAGACATTGTTGATTGGATGTTATTTTACATCATTACATCAAACTTGTGACAAAGCAGAAATTGTCATCACTTTTCAGTAGTTCAAGGACTCCTTCCAACTCTGTCAGCTTGAGACCTTGTTGATAGCTATGACCATTTTCTTTTTTCTCTAGTGTGTACTTTTTTTGTTTGTTATTTCTCTTGCTGTCTTTCCATTTTTCCATTTCCATAGTGGTCACACATCTACATCAGGTCTTTACATATAAGTCATTGTCCTAGTCTTATACTCTGAGTTCATCTTCTTTAATCTACCCTATATGCTACTGTCAGTTATATCCTGAAGTACAGGTTTATACTGCCTCTTGGAGAATCTCATGATCACCCCACCATTGTCTGTTTAATAAAATCGGAAGCTTTTACATTTTAGACCATGTGCCCTGTGGATCCAATCTTCTTTTAAAACATTATCCCAACTCTTAGCACTTTACTGCATACAACTGCCTTATAATTCCATGGGTAGCCCCATGCCTCAACCTTGTCTAAAATCTACTTATTTTTCAAAGTCTTCTCTTAGAAATAATTCTAGGAATTCCTATACTGCTCACAGTTTGTAATGGGAGATTGGCACTTGCAAAGGCTACTTGGCTTAGTTAAGTGCATTTGTACTTAATAATTTCAAGTAGTTGGTAGGCATTCCAGAAAGGGGGACTACGTGAGGATCTCTTTGGTTTCACCTGAACCTAGCATGGTACTTTGTCTCTGCACTCTGGTATTCACTAAGGATTTGATGATGGCAATATTTGATATGAAATGTGTTAGAGTAGTAACAGAATCATGGGATTCTATTCACTATATTTTTGAGACATACTAGTAATATCATGGAGTTAGATTTGAACAGCACTCAAGAGGTCATTCAGATCCTTTTGCACTAGAAATTCATATAATATTAAATGAAGTAGCCTTTTAGTTGGCTGGATCAGTGACTATCACTGTGCTATAATTTGACCTCACTTCTCTGAATGGACAGCCAACTAGAGCAAAGAAGCTTGGAAAAAAATATTACCACAGATTTCAGTTGCCTTAAGGGACTGGGGAGAGGGTCCCATGGCTGGTGCAACTATGGAAAATGGGAAAGGAAACAGAATGAGTAGACATCTCCATCTCTGTTCTGTGTGATTATAAGCTTTCATTACTAAATGCCTGAGCAGTGTCAATACAAATAAATTGAAAGAGGCCAATTGCTTACATTTATTTTAATTTTCGTGATAAAAGATATAAAAGTTATCCTGCAACAGGCTTTGATTTTTTACAGAAACCATGAAACTCAAGGGTCTCCTTTCTGTCTTGCTGCAGGCATTTCCATTAAAAGTTGGTAGTAACTCTGTTTAGTTGAGCTTTGTGGAGCACAAAGGAGTGGGGGAACGCTTCCCCTCTTTGCTACTTGGAGAAGAATGGCTACACAGGGAAACCACGCTTCTTTAGAGTGGTCGTTAAAGTTTCTCTTACAGCAGATTATTTTCCTTCCTGGGAAAAACATGGTTTCCCTGACAAATTGCCAAAATCCACACAGTGCGGTGAAATGGCCTCGCTGAGTTACCTTCTCAAATGTTCATTAAGGGCCCATTATGTGCTCCAAGTGGTTATGGGTTTTGTGTTGGGTGCACACAGTGTGTTTTCTTTTACAAAGGAAAAAACACCTGTGAAATAAAGGTAGTTTGGATTATACATCCCAATTAAGAATTTTTAAAGCTTGGATAAGTAAGAAGACAAAGAAGTAGAAATCTGATGTTTCTATTGTATCAATACAACTAACATCCTTAGTATATCTTTACAAAAAATGTAAGGCATAGAGGTTTCCTCACAGTCATAGTCAAATATAATATACTATTGAGTTTTTTAACTTATTATATACACTTTTTATATTCTTTGTAATTGTGTAATGTGATTCCATTGAGATGATATAATACAGTTAATTAATCATTTTCTTACAGTAGGTTCTTAGGTTACTGTCTTTCTGATGAACATTTACCTTGTTTCTAATTAACTTAATAATAAGGCCTGATGTGAATACTTCTGTGCACAGGCTTCTCACCCCAACCCTTTACTCTGGGCTGTTTCTAGAGCAGTTGCCATCTCACCCAACTCTCCTTTACCTGGCTGGCTGCTAAGCTAAGAATCAGGCTGCTAATAGCTTACCATCATGTCCTTCTCCAGAGAAAGGCCCTACACCTCCTGGAGGCATGTCCTGAGAAAGGGGCTGTATTGATGAGGGATGGAAACCCATGACTAATGGGGAATAATTGTCAAGGGGCTGTACATGTTTAGCTGAGAAAAAATAAATCTTGGAGTTTTGTAAAGGGCAGACACATGAGATATATTTTATCTATAACTGGAAGGGAAGTGTTTTAAGATCAAGGGCTTTAGATAAAGAAAGGAAAATAACTATCCATGTTGAGCTACATATCCTAATAATTGGACCTATCCAAAAGTGGAGTGGGCTGCTTTGTGGGGGCATTGAATTAATTTCCTGTCATTGGAAATATTCAATTACTGCTAAGAGTGTTAGAGAAATGTTCAGTTATAGAGATCTCTTCTAGCAGTCTTCTAATCTCTTGATCCTTTCAGTATTTATTGTGGGTTACAGTTATTCTCCTATGTTTCCACATTAACTTCAACATTCATTTCTTCTTGTGATTGTGAGTTAGAAGAGATGCTAGAGGACTACTGCCCCTTGCTCTACTATAAGAGGAGGGGCAGGTTTAGAAAAACATGTATTGGAATATAACATCATCAGGTAAGAATTGATATCACCGCTGTATTATAATGATGGATACGTGTCATAGATTTGTCTAGCCCCACTGCATTTATAACACCTGGAGTGAATGCTAAGAAAACTATAGACCTTGGATGATTATGACCTGTGAATGTAGGATCATCCTTTGAAAAGAGTGTACCAATCTGGTGAATTATGTTGATAGTAGGGGAGAATATGCATGTATGGATACAGGGAATATCTCTGTATCTTCTCAGTTTTGTAAACCTGAAACTGTCGAAAAAATTCATCTTTTAAAAAGTGGGGGGGAAAAGAAGAAATGGCATCATACTGGAAGCTGACATCACCATTTAAAACCAGTGTCCTCATTAGACATACAAATTGTTTTACTGTTTTTAAAAATAGTGACAGAGACCTGTTGAAGCGCACCATCTGCTCTTACCTAAGTTTACTGAGCATTCCGCACATGACAATGACAAGCTTTCCTAAAGCAGATGGAGCATGTTCTCCCATACAGTAGGCTCCCTTTTCATGTTGTTGATTGTTTCTTTTGCTGTGTAGAAGCATTCATAGAAGCATGGAGCAGTGAATCTCAGGGAAAGTGGGTGCAGATGGGTGGGAAGAGGTCAGCCAAAGCAGTTGTATGCATATATGCATAACCCATGGACACAGACAATGGGGTGGTGAAGGCCTGGGTGCGGGGAGGGCAGGGGCTGGCTAGAAGGGGTCAAGAGGGGGGAAGGGGGACATATATAATAGTTTCAACAATAAAGATTTTAGAAAATTAAAACGGCCCTAACTGGTTTGGCTCAGTGGATAGAGTGTCGGCCTATGGACTGAAGGGTCCCTGGTTCGATTCTGGTCAAGGTCATGTACCTTGGTTGCGGGCACATCCCCAGTAGGGGGTGTGCAGGAGGCAGCTGATTGATGTTTCTCTCTCATTGATGTTTCTAACTCTCTACCCCCCTCTTTTCCTCTCTGTAAAAAAATCAATACAATATATTAAAAATATTAAAACAGATGGAGGTTAAGGTGCATTGTTGGCCATAGACAAAGTGATCCAAGTAACCCACAAGGTGAAACAATGTGTTTCTTTTTGTCTCATTAATATACAATTCCACATAAGTGGGATATGATAAACTTGAATGATGAATTTTACTTCTGCTTCCCCAAAGCATTATACAAATTTACATAGTGGGTGCGATTGTCATTTTTCCAGTGATTTTACCAACAGGGCAGAAGGGACACTTCTTTTTTAAACATTTGTGAGAATGCCTATTTTAGTTTCACGCTTGTCATTTATCTGGTTCTTCATAAGCAAAAAACCATGTATTTGCGCTAATGCATTTGGTTCGCTCATTTTTGTTTGAATGAGTTTAAGAAATTTCTGGTATTTCTTTGCTCTTTCTCAGACTACAACTTTTTTTTTCCCTACAGACATCTCTTCCTGGTCTTCAGATTTATGAACATTATTTGAGTTCTTTTCCTAGCTCATAGTGGTTATGCTTGTGTTGCTGTTAATATCTAGTGCTCTAATATAGCAAATAAAAAGATCTGTAGGAAGTGTTTAGAATTTTAATAAAAATGACTATGCTAATATATTATTTTTAAAGGATCAGATCCCTTGAAAGCTTCTGGAAATTCACTCTTCATCCTGTAAAAATGAATGATTATTTCTAGAAATAAGACATCTAATAGTTTGACTCTCACTCCAGGGACACAAGTCATTTAATTTTTTAAAGGATTTATTTAATTATTAACTAATGCTTATTTGCTTTATTAGAATATCTATTTGGAGTTTTATTTTTTAAAATATATTTTATTGATTTTTTTACAGAGAGGATGGGAGAGGGATAGAGAGTTAGAAACATCGATGAGAGAGAAACATCAATCAGCTGCCTCCTGCACACACCCTACTGGGGATGTGTCCATAACCAAGGTACATACCCTTGATCGGAATCAAACCTGGGACCTTTCAGTCCACAGACC
>PVJC01018094.1:0-31729 GCA_004026665.1 Murina feae | reverse complement strand
CCCCCCCCCCCCACACCCCCCCGCCTACCCAATCCTATTCAAAAGCTATGGCAAAAAGTCAGTCCCATGCGTACATTTCAAACATAATTTTGGGGCCTAAATTGAAGCTTCTAGTTAATAACCAGGTTTCACCAGCCAGGTCCTTGTCTCAAGACGTCTGAGGACATCTGACGCCTAAAGGAAGCGAGCGTAAGTCTTGGTGTTTTAGGGGAGGAGCAGGCTCCTGAAGAAAACTACCTGGGGCCTCTGCCAAGACGCAGCTATGCCAAACGGCGACGTGGTTCAAGCAGAATGAAGTAAAGGCCAAACAGAAGAAGTCCAAGGGGTGCGTTTGGGGAGCACAGAGAGAGGAAGGCGGTGGCAGCTCCTGAGCCTGGGCCTGAAGGTGGGTGGGATATTCCCAGGCACGTAATGGGGAGTCGGGATTCCTGGACACAGAAACAGCACGACTTCCAAATAGTAGATGGAATAAAAATGACGCTGTGAGGAAGCCAGCTGCCAGGTCCAGGCTGTAGGCCACTCCGCAGGACAAGTATCTGCACCTTTAGCAGGTAGATGGCCGGGAAAGAGGTGCTGGTGGAGGGAGGACTAGCTGGGTGCAAATACCCCACTTCACCTCATGGCAGCAGAGCTCTCTCCCTCCCCTCTCCTCCTGCCCTTCATTCCTTCCTTCGTGTACTTGACAAACACTCCTTCTGGGACAGGTACGGGGATCGCCAATCAGCATGGTGGTGGACCCTAAACTTATACTGTCTCCCCAGGCTGGTCCTTTCCTTTCTGTGTCCCCTCCCCCTTCTCTAGCGAAGGCCCACTTTACAGCAGTGGTCTCCGAGGGGACCTCACTCTCTCTACTCTCAGACCCTTTCCACGAGCTGTGAAATGGATGTAAAGGTTGATCTGGATTCCTTCTTTTTTACAGCAGCATAATATTCCATTGTGTAAATATACCACCGTTTTCTAATCCACTCATCTGCTGATGGGCACTTAGGCTGTTTCCAAATCTTAGCTATGGTAAATTGTGCTGCTATGAACATAGGGGTGCATATACCCTTTCTGATCAGTGTTTCTGGTTTCTTGGAATATATCCCTAGAAGTGGGATCACTGGGTCAAATGGCAGTTCCATTTTTAAATTTTTGAGGAAACGCCATGCTGTCTTCAGTTCTTACCATTTGCAGCAGCATGGATGGAAATGGAGAGCATTATGCTAAGTGAAATAAGCCAATCAATGAAAGAAAAATATCACATGACATCACTCACTTATGGATAATAAAGACCATTATAAACTGATAAACAAAAATAGATACAGAAGCAGAGCAGCATCAAACAGACTGTCAAATTACAGTAGGAAGGCTGGGGAGGATGGGGGGTGGGTAAGAGATCAACCAAAGGACTTTTATGCAGCCATATAAGCATAACTAATGGACACAGAATACTGGGGGGTAGGGGAGGCCAGGGGAAGGTCAAGGGAAAAAAAAAAGAGACATGTACTACTCTTTGTAATATTTTAAGCAAAAAAAAAAGTTGATCTGGAATCAATAAAGCTCAGTAAAGAGCCTGGACAGAGGCCCCCTCGGTTGAGGGCATGCACGGGACTTGACAGAAAAGGGCTCCGGGGAAGACAGCCCACAGACAAAAACGACAAGCTATGTGGTGAGGGCTCAGGGGTGGCAAGACACTTATTTTTGTCCTCATGGTGCTTCTAGTATAAAAAGGGGATGGAATTTAACAAAAATTCACACACGTCATTGTTTAATTTTCCCCGTGAAAGCTCTCCTCTGCGAAGGAGAGTGCTTGTGTCATGAGAGGGTTTGTAACGGGGAAATCTAACACAGTCTGGAGTCCAAGGAAGTTCCCGGAGGAAGTGGGGGTTAACCTGACAGCTAAGTAGGAGCTACAGGAGGGCCTGTTCGGCCGAGGGCTGTTGAGTGGGTTGGAAAGAACATTGCAGGTCAGTGCCATGTGGGCAAAGGTTATGTGCAGCTTTAGAGAAACAGAGAAGCCTGTAGCCTATGGGTGGGCTCTAACTAGGGTGCCACACGATCATATTTGCATTTCAGATCCCCCCTCCCCACCTCTGCCCCCTACTGTCTTGTGGGAATCGTACAGGCACATAGGACGGAGGTAAATAGCCAGTTGGTGTGCTGTTACCATAGGTCTGGTGAGAGTGTCAAGGTGAGCACTGCAGCGGGGACAGTGTGGCTAGAGAGGAGGGAAGAGGTCTGACAGCTATTTGGGGCTAGAATGCGCTGTGCTTAAGGACCAGAATTAGATGTGGGAAGTGAGGAGGTTCCTGGACAGAGCAGCGGGTGAGTAGTGGACTGGGATGCAGAGGCTCAGATTTGGCGGGTGGGGAGGGCTAGGGGAGCAATGAGCTTCCTTTTGCACCCACTGAGCTTGAAGTGCCTGTGGAGATACCCAGCAGGCAGCTGGATGGGAGGGGAACGTGCCAGAGAGATCTCAAAGCTGGAGTTCCAGATACGGAAAATACCAGCTTTCAGGTAGAGGCGGAAGCCGTGACAATTGATGTGAACTGAGTAAAAAGGCAAGAGGTTCCTGGACCAAGCCCTGGGAAACAGGTCTTTCAGAAACGGTGGAAAAGGAGCCGGAGGAAGGCTGACCAGAGAAGCAGAAGAATCAAAAGAAAGCATGTGCTGCAATGGGCTCTATTTGCCCCTCCGTCTACTTTCTCCCCTTCTCTGCCCAGCTCTGTGGCCTGGAGGCCAACCTCTGTCGACTTTCCTGTGGCTTCCAGGGCTCGGCCACTGGGGGGCACTGTAGAAAGATTGGAGAGAGAGAGGAAGAGAGAGGCTGGGTGATTATTTTCGCCGCTTCCTCTTGCTGGGCTGCAGATCTTTCCTGGCTACATCCTTCTACCAAAGACCACGGTTCCTGCTGTGCACGCATAGCTGCAATTTTTTTTGTCTTTTGGGGCCTAAGGATGGGAAAGGCTTTCATGTGCTAGCCCTTCGGTCCTTCCCCTTCCCTCGCTAGTTTCCCTTAATCCTGCCCAGATCTTCCCAAGCGATTCCTTCCTTAAACTCTCTCTAGCCATCCCCTGGTCCTTGCCTTCCATGTCCTGCAGGGATCCTCACCTTTAGAATCATATCACAAAACCACAGGAACAGGGTGTCAAGTGGGAGCGATCTACCATGACAAATGCAGCAGAGGTTACCTTGAAGTCCACAGTATGTGGCAAATACAGATTGTTGGTGATGTCTCCTGGCACAGGAGAGTTGAGCTGAAGTCTGGCCACAGTGCCCCGAAGAGCCAATGAGTCACTAGCCATTCCTGTTAGGTGTTAGCTATGAAGAGAGAAGAAGGTGGTATTTTGAGGGATCTACAGGGTGGTTTTCTTTCATTTTAATATTGAAGGGACTTGAGCCTGCTTTAGCCCATGGGAAGGAGTCATCAGATTGCGAAGGCTTGGAAGTGCAGGGATGGGAAACATGAATAGATCCATGCCCAGGACTGCACCAAGAGCAGAATACAGTGAGTATAGGTATTTCCTAGTCATACCTATACTCACTGTTCCCAACAGTCTAAGAAGTCCTGGTTATGTGGTCAAGGTTACCACATAACCAGGACTTCTTAGACTGTAGGGGAGGAGTGAGTATAAGTATGACTAGGAAAACGTGTACTGCTATGGGGTAGGGAGTGAGGGAGTTTCTTTCTGATAGTCCAAATTTTCTCAGTGAAAGTTCAAGGACAGGAAATCTCAAAAAAGTAACTTTGAATGGAGTGGGGAATTGATCAGGGTCCAGTGAAGGCCTCAAAATCTTGCTGAAATGAGTGAAATGAATGATTGACTTAAGTGATGTCCACCCGAATAAAAATGTGTGGTAAAGTGATAATGTCATGAAATAAAGTTGGAAAAGTAGGAGGTATCTATGGAGTTTGGTCTTCATATAGGCACCAGGGAACAACCAAAGGTTTTTGATTTGTGGAGAGATGAATAGGATACAAGATGGAGTGAGGGCGAGGAGAGTACTAAAGTTCACAAAGAGCCCTTAAAATAATCTAGATGTTAGGTGAGGAATGTGCCTTATTTGGGGTGAAGAGTAGGGTTACCGAGGAGCTAGATCCTGTAAGACTAGTGGTGATGCCAACAGTGGGACTGGGGGATCCTGAGGGCCTTTCCCACAAACTCAATCATCTTCTATCTTAATCTACCCTAAATATACACTTTAAGTAAAAGCAGGCTGCTATCTGTGCAAACACTGGTCCGACATAAGCTGGCTGGTCTCTTCCAGATTGCCATAGTAAATGCCCCCTTGTATCGGACATACAGAACTTCCTCTGCATAGAACTTAGAGGCTGCTCAGGTATAGGATAGAAGAGAGGAGTCAGAGATAAGTCAAAAATTTAAACCGGTCTTGCTGCATGGATGCCATGATATTACTGACCAATAAAAAGAATATGGGACATCATGATTGTGAAGGGAAAAGGACAAATTTTAGGTCCCAGGAGGATCTATGTGAGTTTGGGCATTTGGGTTGAGAATGTGAGTCTGGAAGTTGGGAGGGAGGTTGGGTCTAGTCGTGCTGACCTGGATGTCACCTGTATAGAGCTGGCTGTGAAGTAGCGGGGTCCAAGGAGAGAGGCAAAGGGGAGATGCAGGGAGACTTGAAACAGACCCCTGAGGAATGCTGTTTAAGAGGACAAGCCGAGGAGGAGTGCCAGGCAAGCAAAGGGGAAAATGTCAGAGAAGCAGGAGGATACACAGAAGATCACAGACCGTGAGAGCTCTGATTGGCAAGTCAGGCCAAAGAAGGGGAAGCAGGGATAATGGTGGAGTCTCTTTCCCTTTTGCAAAAACCATCACTTCTCTTCTTGAAAACTGATTTTTAAATTTATTCTTTGTTCTATAAAATGGTCCTTTTTTTTTTTTTTTAGATTTTTAAATTGATTTTTAGAGAAAGAGGAAGGAAGACAGGGGGAGAGAAACATCAATGTGAGAGCAAAACATCAAGTGGCTGCCTCCTGCGCGCCCTCTAGTGGAGACAGAGTCTGAAACCCGGTTTGTGCTCTGACCTGGAATGAACCAGCAACCTTTCTGTGCACAAGACAACCACCAACCAACTGAGCCAGACCAGCCATGGCTAAATAGTCCAACTTTTAAAACAACTTATTAAAAATATTTAGAAATTCTCTGAATCCCTCCAGTTTTGTAGGTTCATCATCAACCTCCCAAAAGCTGTGCTGTTCTTTGTGCAGAATTTGTTAAAATCTGTCCAGCTGTTCCACGGTCCTAAGTGCTCCAATCTGTACTAAGAATGTCACTTGCGTTGTCTTTGATTTTCAAGTTGAACACCCTTGTCGTTGCTATAGGAGAGCCGGTCTGCACCTAGATGGTCAACTCCCATCAGGTTGCTGTGGGTCTGCATTTGAGCACAGAAGTCAGAATCATCTTTTTCTAGTTGCAACAAATTTTCCTCTGAATATTTATTCCCGTCTCCATCACTGAAGGGCTCCCATGTTCTTTTTTTTAAAAAAAAATATATTTTATTGATTTTTCACAGAGAGGAAGGGAGAGGGATAGAGAGTTAGAAACATCGATGAGAGAGAAACATCCATCAGCTGCCTCCTGCACACTCCCCACTGGGGATGCGCCCGCAACCAAGGCACATGCCCCTGACCAGAACTGAACCCGGGACCCTTGAGTCCGCAGGCCGACGCTCTATGCACTGAGCCAAACTGGTCAGGGCTCCCATGTTCTTAATGAGCGGTTTTATTGGGAAGCACTTGTAATAATGGTACCTGGCTCTTGGAACCCTCTTCAAAATAGTCCCCTCCTCCTCTTTCGCCCTGAAGAGCTGGTTCGTCACCAGGGAACTGTAACAGTTGGGTTGGGCTCCTAGCCCCTCTGGAGTCATGGCCCTCAGGGGTACCTGCGTCCACTGGGCTGGAATGAGTGCTGCCCCCTTCAGAATCTGGTTGTGAGGGATGATTGTTTTCATTCGGGTCTGATCCCTGAGTGAAAGGTTCATATGTACAAATGTCTGCATCTCTCTCACCACAGGTGGTCTTATCAGGACCCCAGGGAACTCCGGCAGGACCCGGTGGTGTTTCCACCGTGGAAAATTCTAGGTCTCTGAGGGAGCAATGCCACCCTGCTGCCTCAGGCTGAGGAGCGGTGACACACTCATTAGTGAACATGCCCGGGGTCGTGTCAGGGGCAGCACTGTCACCCAGTGACCCGGGCAAGATCACTGGGCTTTCACATGTGTGGGTCTTAGAGGCACTTTCCCGATGACTCTTGTACAAACCAGAGTCTGAACCAGAAATGAGAGATTTTTCAAAGCTATCCTCCTGATTCTCCCATTTCCCCCGAGTCTTCCGAAAGGTGATGTCCTCAAGACTGTCGGATGATGTCACATTGTTCCTCTGCACCTCTGGGCCCCTGTCCTTCGGGAACTCACTGGTTCCAGAACTCTCCTCCCCATCTGCCTCTTCTCCACTCACATTTCTTGCACCCTCTGAACTCACGGAGCTTAGAGTAAATAAAGAGCCTTCATCAGAATCCGAGTTGGCGTCCAGCTCGTTCTGCTTGTCAGGAGGAGCGTGTCTCTGGGCTGGATCCTCGTTAGCAGGGGTGACATGTAGGTCCCTGCCCCGTCCTGGGGGAAAGACCTTTGCGGATGGGCCCATGTGTCCCAGGTCACCGAGTTTGGCTGAACCATGGTGGGTGGGATGCTCCTCCTCAGCATTGGCACCCTTGCGCCTTTGCTCCTGTGCATCCCGCAGACTGGGAGTGCGGCCTCGCATGTCCTTAGGAAACGCCCACGGTGCCTGCTCCGCGCCCTCTCTGTCCTCATGCCCTCCCGTCCTCTGTGCTTTTGCACATATTTGCATTTGAGGGAGAGCAGCCCTCATTTCTCTTGACAGGGGTGGGTCTAATGCACTCGAACCCTTATGGATGGAGCCAGAGCCAGTTCGGTATCTGCCAGCTGAGTGCTCACTGAGCGAGTCTTCCTGGGCCTCCGCTTCAGGATCAACTTCTCCACGGAGACCATCCCTGCTGACGCGGTCCTGTCCTGCTGACGCGAGGGCCTCACTGTCAGCACCGGGCCGCCCGCGGATAACGGAACCCGCGGCTCGGCCTCTGGGAAGCACGTTGTCCTCCCTCCTTCCTGCCCCAGTGTCACCCCCGCATGGTCCCCTGCTCTGCCAGCCGCCAGGGTCCTTTCTGCTCATGCCCAGACTTCTGCCAGCCATGACAGTAGCCTGTGGGCTGGCCTGTGCCCCTGGGAAAGGGCCTTGGGGCTCACAGAGGCTTAGGCCACGGTGAGCTTGGTGTAGATCCACCCTTGGGTGCTGGGCATCCCCTGCAGCTTCCGTTTCGTCGTAGAAGCCCTGGTTGGAATACCCGAGGGCAGAGCCGGGTCTCTTCTTTCTGCACCTCTGTTGCCACAGTCTGTCAATATAAGGCCTCGTCAGAGCCCCCAGGCAGAAAGCCACGAAGAATGTGATGAACACCGCGAGGCAGACGGCCAGGGCGAGGTCCTGGGACGCGGCTCCCGTCCTGCCGGCAGCTTGCACCTCCTGGGTGCTCCTCACCCGTCTGGGCGGCCGTCTGTGCTGCTCATGGGCATCGGAGCCTGCGCGGTCCTTCTTCGCCCGCGTGGATGAGCCCACATACACCCCTGCCTGGGGCCTCTCAGCTCTGCTCCTTGTGCGGCTTCTCGTGTGAGGAAGGTGGGCCTCCCTGGGAATTCTGCTTCTGGGTGTCCACCTGTATGTCTCCTCGTGCCCTGAAAGTGGGAGTAAAACACATGGAAATTAGAGCCCATGGGTTTACCTGTCAAGTGCATATTGCATGTGATAAGCAGAGCTCCTGATTGACCGTACTAAGGCCATTCGTACGGCTTTCTGTGCATTCACACCTGGCTGTGGGCTCAGGGCTGCTGCTCACCAGCCCAGGAGGAGTGTGTTTCTCAGGCTTCTTGCCAATGGCTACCCGTGGGAGGGAAAGAAGCCAGACTGGAGGGGCAACCTCATTATGTCTCCTACTTCCAGACCCTTACCTACTGCACGTTCCTGAGAACATCCCATCAGCCCTCTGCAAAGTCTGCCTCAGCCCGACTCATGTTCGCAGCATCATTTCCTCAGCGTGTCCAGTGCTGGTGAGCACAGCAATGCCCAGCGTTCTCTAGCAGCTCTTGGCATCCCGCCCTCCATACTCAGATGCCAGGGCGCCTTTGAGAGAGGACGGGACACGTGTGGCTGGCATCACTGGCCTCCCTCCGATCTCCGTGGTTTTCTTCTAAACCTGGGAAGCATGGCCATGTTCCTACTTTAATGTCGGTCCTGAACAGAACAGAATCCAGGACCATTTGAAAAAAAATCTGACTTTCTTCCCCACTCCCCAGTTAGGAGTTTAAGCCAACACAATAGTGGAAAACACTTTCCAGAATGTTCATCTCCAATAACACAGTCCAGCACGTCGGGAGGGTGGCAGGGGACAAAGAAAAGAAAAACCTACTTTTGAAATATGTGTGTTTTCTGCCTGTGTAGGATTATATTTTTAGAATGTTGGCAAACATTTAAAATAATCATGTTTCAAGTTCTAAAAGTTCTTTCTTTGATTATTTGTTAAGAATTGGGATTTAAAAATATGACACTTGGGGGGTCTTCGGAGCAAAATTCTCTCCTTATGAAATTTCTGTTTTTTCACCAAATCCAACGTTTTCTGAGGTGGTGGGACTAGGTTTCTTCGCCCACGTAAAGAAAATCATTCATGACTGAGAAAAACAGTCAGAAACCAATGACTGATCTATAACACAGCCTGAGGCCGCCCAAGGCCATGGATCACCATTCTTGCTGTCATTATTTCTAAAGAGACTAAATTGGTCCTGTGTTTTGTTCATTTGTTTATTTATTTTTTTACTAGATGCCCGGTGCACAAAATTTATGCATGGGGGGGAGTGACCCTCAGCCCAGCCTGTACCCTCTCCAATCTGGGACTCCTTGAGGGATGTCTAACTGCTGGTTTAAGGAACTGAACCAGCAGTCAGAATTCCATCTCACAATCTGGGACTACTGGTTCCTAACCGCTCGCCTGCTTGCCTGCCTGATTGCCCCTAACTGCTTCTGCCTGCCAGACTGATCACCCCCTAACCACTCCCCTATGGCCTGATTGATGCCTAACTGCTCCCCTTCCAGTCTGATCGCCCCCAACTGCTTTCCCCTGCTAGTCCACTTGCCCCCAACTGCCCTCCCCTCCTGGCCTGTTCACCCCCAACTGCCCTCCCCTGCCAGCCATCTTGTGGTAGCCATCTTGTGATGATACAACACGAGGGCATGGCGCCACCTAGGCTTTTATTATAGAGGACTTTTTTTCAGTTTAGCTGGAACCCTTTCAGAGAGAAGAGGTACTACTGACATACCGATAGACTTGTTGCAAATTACATCCCACTTTCTCCTCCAGGATTCAGAAATGACATTTTGGAAGACAGTCACACTGTCATCACACTGCCATTGGTTATGGGCCAAGTCAGCCTCCAAATGGGGAAGCTCTAGCGCAATGGTCATCATGGGCAGGATGGCAGTCAGAGCATTGCTGCTGAGGTCCACAACCTGCTCAAGAAGAAGCACAGTTGGGGCAGTCTGAAAAAAGACATTTAGAGACAACAAGGGAGTTTCAGGTATTGTTTATGTCTTTATGGAGGCAATAAGAAGTTAGCACTGATTTGAGAGTCAGAGGAACTTGGGAGTAAATCTCTGTTCTGTCTCTAACAGTTCCGTGAGCCTAAGCAAACTATTTATTTTCCACGAGCCTATCTGCCAAGGTTGTTGTTAGAACTAAACGCATGCAAAAGCTTTAAATATGGTGCCTACATTAGGTGATCAATCATTTTCCCTTCCTTTTTTCCTACGAGGTGTGATTTGTACTGTTAGATAAAACCTAGACTCCCCATTGTTATCAAGGTCTAGATCAAGGTCTAGAATTAGATACCAGATCTAAAATGTCTAGAAGCATGGTGTCCTTGAAAGTGGCCGATGATACTGAATGATGAGCCCATACAACACAGAACTGAGGCTGACCTGAAGTAGCGAAGAGAGATCTTTTGCTTCAAGGGTAGTAGTACATTTCTCTGCATCCTCACTACTTAGTATGCACAAGATGACCAATTTTTCTAGTCTAATCAGAAATTAAGGGGAAACCAGGGAACAAAAAGGACTCAGTGACACGAGAAACACAGAGAAGGCCCCGTTGAAGATGGATGTGGCCATGGCATGATAGCAGGGAAAGCATAGTTAGCTACAGTTCTAGCTATCATTCGAAGAGCATTGCTGTATACCAGGCACCTTACTGGGTGCTTTACATATATTATCTCTAAACCTCCCAACAAATTCATCACCCACCCCCCCCTTTTTTTTACAGAGGAGGAAACTGGGCTAGGGCACACAGTATATTCCACACAGCTCCTAATACATAGCAGCTGCTCCTTAAAGAGTGGAGAAAAGAATGAATGTATGAAATGGCAGAGTTGAAATCTGATCTGGCTTCGCTGTGTGCTTTCTATTCCACAGTACACCCTCCTGGAGCCCGGGATCCCACCAACCTGGAGTGAAGGGCTGGGTGAAGGAGGCCTGGAGCATGAGGCACCAGAGTGGGTCCTGGGATCTGGGAGTGGGAGATGGTTACAAGACGGAACAATCATAATAGTCTTGCTGAAAAATAACAAAGAGGGCTATGGGTGAAAACTAGAGAGGCTGGGTGTTATCTAGGTCAAATGTTTTATAAACATCACGGGAAAAGCCGCGTTGATATCCTGGGTTAAATAAATCCCTAAGAGCTGATTCAAACAATCAATCCGACAGCACCATCACCAAGACTACTACATGCTGAGTCAGAATTCTCCCTGGACATGAGCCATGAGGCTGACCTTTCCCATGTTGAGTAACCAAGCCGTCTTGACTCCCCAAGGAAGGTTGCCAAAAGCAGGAAGTAGGAGACTGAGGTTGAGAAGGAAAAAAAAACAAAACTTTTCTTTGGCCTGGTCTTGCCAAGGATCAATAATTTTCTTACGTAACCTTCCTCAACAACTGAGCGACATATTCTACTGTTTTTCAGGTAGTTATTTTCTTTGTAGTGCACGTCTGGGTTTTTTTTTTTCTAGTCTAGCAACTATGATATGACAAATAATTGAATTGAAAGCAAAACTGGAGAGAGGCCAGAAAACTAATAAGATGATTCAGGAGAAATAATTTCTGAGAAAATATTAAAACAGAATAGTCCAACGTGGCTAAAGAAACAGCCATCCACTATCAGTGGCAGGAATGTACATTAGAGAAAGCCTGGGAGAAGCATACGTTGCTACACAAATCACTGAATCTAAGAAGAATGGAGTAAGAGTAAGAAAAAGGATGCTAATTTGAAATGCTAATGAAGATGTATTCTATCTAAACATGATGATGAATTCATGATATGAAAACTCTATCTGGCTTCTGAGAAGATTCTGACATGGGAAGACATATTGCATTGTGTAAATGTTAAATGCATCTCCTAAAAAAACACAACAACCCTCATACCATCTATTTTAATATGCAGCTTTCTGGTACCAAATATGTTCATCCTGTTCCAAAACCAGTTTTTAAGTTATTACTAAACATGTAGAAAGAATATTAGAGAAGGAGAGATTGTATAATTCTGGGCAGTTCAGGTGAATCGAGAATTACAGATGATTTAAATCATTCTTGGGATTGTTTTTTAGTTTGCCTGCAGCATCTATAACCTGTGAGCTGCAAAAGACATATAAAATACAATAAAAATGCATAGGAAATAAAACAGACACAGGGCAATCACACACACACACACACACACACACACACACTTATAATCAGTAGACAATATGCTAAGTGAGGTCCCCAGGCAATCTGACTGCCTATTTGTGGTGAATTGGGGAGCACTGTCGAGTTCAGTAGGCTTTGTCATCTGCTTTTATAGTTCGGCAGATTCTGAGAGTCCCCAGTGATTCTGCCTCCTACTATTCACGCCCCTGAGAAATCTCCTCCCCTTGAGTGTAAGCTGGGCCTGTGACTTGACTCTAACCATCAGAGTATGGCAAAAGCAATGGGACATCACTTCGATGGATTTCATATTCTTCATACTAGCAGGCTTTCTCCTTTGGGCTGTGGTGCAAGCTGCCATGCTGTGAGCTGCCCTATGGAGAGGCTAACATGGCACAGAACGGAGGGCAGGCTCAGGCTGACAGCCAGCAAGGAGCGGAGCTCTCAGTCAATGCCCACGAGGAACTGAGTGGAATTTTCCCCCTCAGCTTCACCTAGGCCTTCAGGTGAGAATCCAGTCTTGGCCAATACCTTGACTGAATCCAGAGACAAGTTTAATTTGATTTAGAAAAATAATGTGCCAATTGTTGCTGTTGAGTATTATGTTTGAGCAAAATTCATGTCCATTACTGAGACCACTGATTTTTAAGGCAAGAGAGAAACTTCAGCAATTTTAAAGGAATCTTAAAATAGACTTATATTTTTTGATTAATAGTCAGTACTAGTGGACATGAAGAAACTCTTCAAACATTCTTCTAATGTCATTGGTCATATGGCTGTGTATTTGAAATATTATAAAAATTATTTTATAACCTGTAACTTTTTGAGGTCCTTGAAGGCTTCCGGATGAATTCTGAATATCTTGTTGCTCCTTAAATAGAGGTTCTCCAATTGCAGGCAGTTATGAAAATCAAACATACCAATTTGCAATATCCCATTGAATGACAGATCCAAACTCTGTAATGACTTCAGTTTCCATAATCCTATTAAAATTAAAAAGCAAGTTAAAATATTGCCCTGGCTAGTGTGGCTCAGTTGGTTGGATAGCGTCCTGTGCACAGAAAGGTTGTTGGTTCAATTCCTGGTCAGGACACATGCCCTGTCTGGGTTTTAGGCTTGGTCTCAGTAGGGGGCATGCAGGAGGCAGCTGATTTCACATCAACATTTTTCTTTCTCTCTTTCTAAAAAATCAATGGAAATGTAGAAAAAATCAAATTAAAATATAAACTGGTGATATTGACTGCAGCATTGTTTGTAATGGTGAAAGATTAGAGACAACCTAAATGGTTTTCAATAGAGAAGTGGTTAAACAAAGCATGGTATGTCAATACTATAAAATACCATGGAACAGAATATTATAAAAGAGAATGGGGTAGAGCAACAAGACTGCACGAGTAAGAAAACGTTAAGTAGCCCTAGCTGGTTTGGCTCACTGGATAGAGCGTCAGCCTGCGAACTCAAAGGTCCCCGGTTCGATTCCAGTTAAGGGCATGTACCTTGGTTGCAGGCACATCCTCGGTTGGGGGTGTGCAGGAGGCAGCTGATCGATGGTTCTCTCTCATCGATGTTTCTAACTCTCTATCCCTCTCCCTTCCTCTCTGTAAAAAATCAATAAAATATATTAAAACAAAACAAAACAAAAACAAACGTTAAGTTGTTGAACAGAATCAAGTATAATCAAGTATAATTTGAAAAAAAGGAGCCATTTGTACCCATATACATATATTTTGAGTGAGCAGGAAAAACAGGACTGGTAGAGGTGAACTAAGCTATTAGTAGTACTTACACTTAGAAGGAGAGGTGGGGTTAGAGAAGGAAGGAAGCTTTATTTTAGACATCTTTGAATTCTTTTTTTCAATGAGCATGTGCTAATCTATACTAATAAAAGGGTAATATGCTAATTAGACCAGACATCCTTCTGGACAAAGCCATGGTGGCAGGGCCAAGGCAAAGGTGGTTAGGGGTTATCAGGCTGGCAGGGGAGAGCAGTTAGGGGTATCAGGTTGGCAGGCAGACAAACAGTTAGGAGCCAGTGGTCTTGGATTGCAAGAGGGATGTCTGACTGCCAGTTTTGGCCCCATCCCACAGGGGTCCTGGCAGTTGGACATCCCCCGAGGGGTCCCAGATTGTAGACGGTGCAGGCCGGGCTGAGGGATATCCTCGTGCATGAATTTTGTGCACCGGACCTCTAGTTTTATAATTCATTAATTAAAAAGTCTAACTTTGAAGAATAAGTAAATATTTACTTGATTGAAATATGTATAAAACTGAATAGTTGTTTGATTATTTATACAGGTGAACTGAGAGTTTTCAAATGTTCATGACTCTATTTTATAGCTATATCCTTTCTTTTATGTACTTATTGTTGATATTATAACTATTTTCTAGGCATTCTTGTATGTTTTGAAGGTAGTAAATTCTAGTTAGATTTTGTGTCCTGGCAAAATAATCTAGTTGCCTTTGTATTTCACCTGATGCCAGAGTCACCAGGAGGTGCATTTGGCACTGAAGAAAGCTTGAGAAAGAGGTGCCAGTCACAGCATCTCCCAAATTTGATTTACCATCTGAGTCCTGCAAGGAAGCCCTGCATTTTTACATTTCCTTCTGCTCTGCTCTCATGTGTAGTCTGTGTCTTTAACCAACTACCACAAAACAGATCAAGTTGGTTCAATTCCAGAAGGATTTATTCCTGTGTACTGTCTTTGGTGCTGAGGGCAAATACAGCATAGAATCCTTGTGTCTGGTTGAATGATAAAACCTGGAAAAAGTTGCTAGTTATACAAAGCACTTATACCTCTCCATCCAACTATCCATAAGATGATTCAGGTCAGAGTTCATGTCATTGTGAACTCATCCAATGCCTGGAATACAACATGCACGCAATAAGTTAGAAGTAACAGTGTTTGGCCTGCAGAGAGATTTAAAAATTAATGAGCTGACACTAAAGATTCAATATAAAAATGTTGCATATCTAGCTTCTCCTGAATTATTGGAAGTTTCAACTGGCACAAGACGTTTGACTGGAGCTGAATGAGGGCGCCTGTCTTAGATGGTGCACTTACTGATAAACGTGATTTCTTTCTACTCATGTGTCTATCAAAAGTAGGAAAACAAAGAATAGGCCAAGAAACCTGCATGTTTAAAAAAAAATGGGAAAGAAGCAGGGCTGATGTTTAGCTGGCGTATGCTGGGGGGAAAGACTTCGATCTCAGTTGGTAAATTTGCCCTTCCTGACTGCGTGCCCCAGCATTTGTATGCTGCTCTGCTGTCCCAGGCACTTCAATATTTCTCCTCCTGCCCCCTGGAGAAAATGTTTCTTTGTGGAGCAAAGACTATTCCTACATATTTTAATATGCAAATGTATGGGTTTCTGAGGGAAAAAAGTGAAACATAAGACACCAATATGAAAGGAGCTATAGTTTCCTTGACATTTTTGTGATACCTGCCTGCCCTAAGCAGGGATGAGAATGTATGGTTCCTGCAATTTCTCAGTGCTTAATTGAACTGAATATGTGCGCCCGGAGATCAGCGGAAGGGAGATCATGTCTAGCTTTGAGTGGAAGGAAGAAGTTATTTTTAAACCTCCGTTTAATTGTGTATGGCACTCTTTCTGTGCTCTGAGCATTTCACAAACATCTTTTAATCCTCACAAAGCTCTGAGGGTTATTACCATTTTACAAATTGCAAAACTTAGGTGCAGCAAGTTAAGAATTTGCCGCACATCATGGTGGGTGGAGCTGA
Organism: Murina feae; assembly: GCA_004026665.1. Taxonomy (NCBI): domain Eukaryota; kingdom Metazoa; phylum Chordata; class Mammalia; order Chiroptera; family Vespertilionidae; genus Murina; species Murina feae. Next base: position 16,194 of record PVJC01018094.1, on the reverse strand, counting down.
GATTGAAATTCAAATCTTTTAACCATTCATTACCATTTAGCCACACACACACACACACACACACACACACACACACACACACACACACAAGACATGGTCAAGGTCCTGAAAGATAACTTGAGTTTAGAAAAGGAAAAAGAAGGCGGGGAGTAGGGCTGGGCTGTCTACGAAAGAAAATGGTATGGGACATGGAATACATAAAATGCCAAATGTATTGGGATTGTTTAGTGATTCTACTTGTATCATATAGCAAATAAGGCACTTAAGATGTTCAGTTTATCCAGCTCTGTTTGTAACTTTTGATGTGAATCAGAAAGTATCACTTAAGGTCTCCAGGCCTCAGTTTCCTCCCTTGAAAATTGTTTCTTGCAGGTGAAATTGAACCTATCTTTGGTTACTATGGTCAAGTATTTTGAGCTCAGTGGAAGCCAGGTATAGCAATTTAGATCATTGTTCAGCAAATATTCACTTTACTTCTTTGTCCTTGAGTTCAGGTTGGTCATGTGACTTGCTTTGGGCAATGAGACATTAGCAGACATGATGTGAGCCAGGATTTGAAATGTGGTGAGGATTGCTCCCTTTGGATTTTGCCAAAGAACAGTTATGAAAATAACATGTCCTGATTAGCCAGCGGATCCAAAGACAACGAGAGATATGACCTTATTCATTTAGGGTCTCTCACAACGAACGGGGAATTTGAGAACTCTTCCATGATACTTGGCTGACACTCTCAGTGGGGGAAAATATGTTCTTTTAAGAGTTTTGCATGGTGAATCAATGCTGAGGGAGTGCATATTCAGGCGACTAAAAGAGGTTAGGAAGTGCATTCCTGAACTTGGATGTCAGAGCTTCGGTAGATTCTGTTTCAAGAGAGGAGAGTCAAATGTTGAGAAGAAAACAGGGAGGCACTTTTTTATTGAATTGCTTTCTGATGATCGTATAAGCTAGGGAAGGCAGGCATTTGACTAGCCTTTGTATTTAAGAGGCCAGAGGCAGTTTTATTACTTCTAAGAAATTACCTCAATGTTTATTGGAAGAAAGGCCACAGAAGGTATGCCCAGACATTACACCACCTTAAAAATATTCCTTTGGACTATGAACTTCCTAAATGTTCTTTCAAGTACGATACCTAATAACATAGAACAATAATATTCAGGGGTCATGGCTTCAAGTTCAAAGAGTACTAAGAATTAGAATAGAGTCTGGAATGGTCCTCGATAAGAGTTATTGATAAGGCCAGCCCTTAATATAGTCAAATTTACACTAGTAGAGATGAGCCAAAGACCTTGCCCTCTTAAAGACATATATATTGTTACTACTTTACAACCTGAACTTCAAAAAAAATTATATATAATATCAATATATATCAATATCAATCTATATCAATCTATATCAATCTATATCAATCTATATCAATCTATATCTATATCTATATCTATATCTATATCTATATCTATATCTATATCTATCTATTGATTCAAAGGGGAAGAGAGAGGGGGAGAGAGATAGAAACGTCAATGATAAGAGTCATTGATTGGCTGCCTCCTGCACACCCCCTACTGGGGATTGAGCCCGCACCTCGGGCATGTGCCCTTTTACAGAATTGAACCCAGGACCCTTCAGTCTGCAGGCCAATGCTCCATCCACTGAGCCAAACCAGCTATGGCCAACCTGCACTTTTTGTAAACATTGGTTACTGGTATTCCCATAATCATAGCAATCAAGATGAAATGTTTAATTTCCTACAAATGAAAAGAATACAATGTGATTTTGTTTTTACAATACATGATTTTGTGGTTATATATATATTTTTAATTCTACCAGTTTCAAAGTCAGGTATTATTTCATCTAATTTCTAACACATTTATCTCTTGGGTTCTGAAACTTAATTGTTAAATGATGTCAGGCTATCACATCTGGACTGTCAACCTAACTGGAATCCCAATAACATGTTGGTCCTGAGAGATTTCTAGGCACTCTGTGGGCATTCCGGAAATACTGCTTGATGAAGGTGGGATAGTTTAACTGAATGCAAAGAAAGGAAAAAACCTGTCCCATTGTTTTAAAATTTTAAAACCAATTTTCCATTATTAACGCTAAATTCCAAAAATATGGGAGGAAGGTAGAATGGTCATTAAGATTGAATTCATGGCTGGCTTCTGTCTTGTAATTACATTGGCTGGCACCTCCCTCTGGGTGTTGTCCCAACATGAAGCTTTTTGATGACATCACAGCTGCCTCTGAAGATAGGCTGGGCTGACATTGGGTGAGTCACTGTGATACTTCACCCTCACAGAAGTGGGCTTTCCTGGGTGAAAGCAGCTCTTTATAAACTCTATAAACTCGCTGCTTTAAGACCCATGGGACACGGGTTATACAGGTACACATGTGCTGCCAGGTCAGTTGTTGATCCTCGCTTTCCAAGACACGTATCTCTAAGTTATTATTTCAGATAAGACCAAACACCTATATAAGTAGTTAGACACAAATGATTCTTGGTTCATGAATTACAGTGGACTAGGAGTCCCATCTACTGCAAAGTTATTTAACTTATTTTGTTGTTGTTGTTTATCCTCACCCGAGGATATGTTTTCTATTGGTTTTTAGAGAATGGAAGGGAGGGAGGGAGGGGTAGAGAGAGAAATAGGAAAGAGAGAGAAAGCGACAGAGAGAAATGTCCATGTGAGAGAGACACATTGATAGGTTACCTCCCGCATGTTCCCTGATGGGGGCAGGGGATGAAACCTGCAACCCAGACATGTGCCTTTGACCAGGGATTGAACCTGAGACTTTTCAGTGTGAGGGCTGAGGCTCTGACCACTGAGAAACACTGGCCAGGGCTACTTCACATTTTAAAAGATAACTTGAGATTCTGACAAAAACAGATTTATTATTTGTTTCTGAATAGACTATTATTCTCAGTTTGTGCCAAGAGAGTAATAACAACTAAAATTTGCATACTGCTTTATAAGGTTACAAAGTCGTATTTTAATAATATCATTATTAGACCAAATACTATGTTAAATTAGATTCTTGAAAGACATTTTCTTCTTTACACCTCACCACAATTCTATGAGTAAATTCCACATTATCCAGATGTTACCTTTAAAAAGGCTTAGAATAAAGGAATCGGAAAAGCACCAAGGAAATGTCAGAAACAGCATGGCAGGCAGCCCCTCTCTTACCAGCTTTTCCCTCCAAAATGGGGTTGTAAAGCCAGAGTCATCCAGCCACAGTTACAGAATCATAAAATGGGAAGGGATGCCAGAGGGGACTTGATCCAGTAAAAACTGAAAATGCATGTTGATTTTGGAAAAATAATTCACATCACAAATGCTATGGATAAAAGACTCTGATTTATATCCAGTTAGGTTCTGGGCTTGCACTGGGCTTCCATCACCCATCTGTTTCATTCATCTCTCTACGGTTTCATTTGCTGGAATTCTAATAGAATATCAGACACAGGATTGTCATTTCCCTTCTTTTTTCTCCTTTGCAAGTTAACATTTCCCCTCATAGTTTAGGAGGCAAAGTTTAACTCAGGAAAGGAAGATGGGGCTGCATCTGCATTTTACAGGGATATTTGGTTCTTAAATGGAATTGTATTTGCCCTGACCTCTGGTGAGCCCGGGGAAATGCATCTGCCTTCAGGAGACACATTCGACATTTCTCTATTTACTCCTGTGGTGGGTAATATTTGACATGTTAATCTTTACCTCTCGCTGTTTTCCCCTTTTCCGCTCTCTACATTCAAGCAGAAAGCTCTGTCTGTGTTAGTCGCCCCAGGGGAGGCACATTGTGAGGCACTAAGCAGAGGAGTCCACAAGTCTTTCTAGCTTTTGCTTTCCACAGCCCTAATATTTTAAAGAAAAGGAATTTCTAGAACTAGAACAGAAGGTTTTGAAGAAACAAAAAGGGGGAATGATTTTTTTCCAAACTGAAAAGACTGAAAGAAATGTTCTTTGGCTAATGGGGTTAAGGGACAGATGGACACTTGTGTGCGCACACACACACACACACACACACACACACTGATGCCTTGTCAGGGTATAAGATTCTAGAACTGTGGTACAAATCTGAGAAAAGGCAGAGAAAAGCTCACAAAAGACTGAGGTTAAGTACAAGTACCCTATACCACACCCACAACCTATCCTAGTAGAATTCAGGCTCATAATCAGAAACTATGCTGAATTATAGACAATGAAAGATTATATCTCTAGTACACTTGAATTTGTGGGTTGAGATTCACATCTACCATACTAGTTAAAAGATATTATATCATTATATCATTACATATATTATACCATTATATCTAATTGCTTGATTAGGTAAAAATATTCAAACGATTTGGTGTTATGAAAATATGTTATGAAATATTATGGAAAGTATATTCCAATCTGAAATAAAAATATGTACATAGGCCTAAAGAATAAACTTAAATAGCATACACTACACGAAGGACTTCAATTGTTCCCTTAAATTTTTTCTTCAAATCCTAATGTTCCACAAACAACAGGTATTCCTTTTATAATAAGAACAATACAATAAAAATTGTCAAATAAGATGAAATGAGTTTACACTGAAAATACTGCACACTGCTTTTATGGAAAAGGTCAGGAAGAGAGGACTCCTGTCATTCTCCCACAATCCTGCTGATATGATGGCTGGAAGAGTAATTCTGTCACCCCTTCAGGCTATTGTTGTCCAAATGGCGCTTCAAACAAGACCAGATGTGGAGAAAGAGCAGAAAATTAATAAATGAAAGAAGTGAAAAATGAGAAAAACTAAATAGGCATCATTTGGGATGGAGAAAAATGACCATATCCTGACACTTCCTTTTTCCTATAGTGTCTTATATAAAGTAAGTACTTAGCAAAGAATGCCCAACACCAAAAACAAACAGGGAGAGGAAATGGTCTAGACTCCTGACTATAGAAAGGTCAAATTAAGCTCTGGCTAATGAACCTGGTACATTTTCTAACTAAAACATTGGTGGATTAGCTAAGGAACGCCAACGTGTAGATTAGTGAATGTCAGAATGGATTAGAGTTTATTATAATAGGAGGATATGTAAAGTATCCAGTTAGAAATCAGGATAAGGAATTCCGATTTTGACTTAGTAAGATAGTTTACATCTTAATACACAAAATGAGCATTTTTCTAGTCTACACTTGGAGGGCAACTGGATAAGTAGAAAGAAAAGGTATTCTAAGAAAAAATTACAAATATGGCAATAAATTTGAATTGTGTTACATATTGAAAGTATCTGAACTAGTTATTTCTCAGGTAATTTAAAAGCCTGCATTATTATTTAGCACTTAATACTTCCTAGTGTCTCTTGACAAATCCACATAACATGCATATAAATTATAGTGATGGAAGATGAAAAAGTATTGACTATAAGTTCCACATATTTCAATTTCAAATTCCATAAAGAAACTCCTTTTATTATATTCGCTTGGGTCAAATTGCTTTACGTTCAGCCATTTCCTCAGAACTGAAAGCAAACATGGAATTCTCATTGGCCTAAAACATGAACTCTCCATGCACTCAGGATTTCTCGGTCTAGGCCGCCTCTTAAGATTGTACTTACCCTTGGGAATGTCACTGAGTTTATTTCTTTGAAGAACTAGCTGCTTTAGATGCAGAAGCCCACTTCTCAAGCTGCTGCTGTGGTGTTTCGCCCGTGAGCACTTAGGTCTGGGGAGACCCAGTGAGATGGAGTGGATGGCATTGTTGCTGAGGTTTAGGGCTTCCAGACCAGGTAAATGTGCAAGAGGGCTTAAGGTTATTTTCAACGTGAGGGTGTTACTGAGGTCCAGATGTTTTATATTCTGTTTTTCTTCTTTTGTGGGAGATTGTAAGAGGACCCTAAAGAAAATGGAACTTGCATCCACTGTGGCTGCCATCTGTGATATGTCCACAGGTATATCCTGCTTTCCAGTAAAGGAACAATTTGTCAGACGATATTCATTCCACTGGCACTCAGGATTGAAAAAAATACTGCTTTTCCTTGCTGGGTTTGTCATTGTTCCAGTAAAATAAAGACCCAGAGCCATGGCAATGGCTCTGAAACAAAGGTTTTTCATAATGCCTGGAGAAAGGAAAATGAATTGACTTCTTCATTGTAACATGTAAAAACTAGCAGCAAATAAGCAGAAAGTTTACTTTTCAAGGTTGAGAAAAATTATCTTGCCTTGATTGCCAATTTAAGTGAACGTTTGATTTCTTAGAAATTTCTTAGAAATAAAGGCATTAAAGTGTAGCTTCCAAAATTGGTAAAATTATGGTATAAAATTACATTTATGTCACATTCTACAGAAAGAACTCCCCCAATTTTTCAGAAAAATACGTATTCACTTGGACCTCACCTCTGTGCCTGCTTTTCCAGGACCATTCACACTGCAGTCTGCTTTGGAGTGAGGGAAACCTACAGAGATCAAAGGCTTCCCTGCTTCCTGCTGGTCATTAGAACAGAGCAAAGTCTGGTATCTACAACACTATAGTCAGCCACGTGACTTCTTGTGGAGTGGCAGGCCCTCCAGGTACACTGAACTGTGGAACTGTTTGGGTGGAAGGTTCAACTCACAAATGAGATCCTTGAGATATTTTTTAATGACTAGAAGAACTGCAAGCTTTGTCTGACTTCAAATCCTTTTGAAATCATTTAGATGTATTCAACATAAATTAAATGGGTTATAAAAAGGGTGCTCTGGACTGAGGGTCTAAGTCCAGGCAGCCGAAGAGTGTGGTAGGTAACGGTCGTCAGCGCAAGGGTCATTTCGTTGCTGGGAAGGGACGGCCCTCACCCGCGGTGATGGTGGTTAGCAAGATGAACAAAGATGCGCAGATGAGAGCAGCGATTAACCAAAAGTTGATAGAAACCGAAGAAAGAGAACGCCTCAAAGAGTTGCTGAGAGCTAAATTAATTGAATGTGGCTGGAAGGATCAATTGAAGGCACACTGTAAAGAGGTAATTAAAGAAAAAGGACTAGAACACGTTACTGTTGATGACTTGGTGGCTGAAATCACACCAAAAGGCATAGCCCTGGTACCTGACAGTGTAAAGAAGGAGCTTCTACAAAGAATAAGAACATTCCTTGCTCAGCATGCCAGCCTTTAAGATTGAATTAGATTGTGTTGTTTTGTGGTCCTATTTCTAAAAGCAAAACTTGCCATAAATTAGGAATTGCTTTCCCAAAATAAAATCCTTTTTTGTATGATGGTATACAGTTTTCGGTAATGATGTATACATTGTATTGATTTTTTTTCCCTAAATGTGTTATTTTAATAAATATCTCATGAAAAAAAAAAAAAAAAAGGGTGCTCTGCCTCTGAACCATGAAGATGTATCCTATATAATAAAAGTCTAATATGCTAAGTGTCTGGTTGCCCAATCATCTATTCAACCAATCAAAGCATAATATGCTAATGATATGCTAAGGCTGCTCAACTGCAGACCACTGACTACCAGGGGCAGAGAGTCGACTGGTCAATCAGTTGCTATGACGTGCACTGACCACCAGGGGGCAGATGCTTCGACCAGTAGGTTAGCTTGCTGCTGGGGTCTAGCTGGTCAGGACTGAGTGAGATGGGCCAGACATGCTCTGGAGCCCTCCCAGCCCCTGACTGGCCAACCTCCTGAGTCCCTCCCTGGCCCCAATCATGGTTGGGTGGGTGGGAGATAATCAACCAAAGACCATCTTATGTAACAAAAGGCTAATATGCAAGTAGACTGAATGGCAGAACTGGTCGCTATGATGCACACTGACCACGAGAGGGCAGACGCTCACAGGGGGAGTGCCGCTCAGCCAGAAGACCGGCTCATGGCTGGCAAGCACAGCTGCAGTGGTGGGAGCTTCTCCCACCTCCTCAGCAGTCAGACATCCCCTGAGGGCTCCTGGACTGCAAGAGACACCCCCCCCCCCCCAGTGCACCAATGTCGTGCACTGGGCCTCTAGTTAAGATATAAACACCAAGGATCTTGGCTAAATATATACACAAAATGTTTTTAAAAATGGATAACTTTTTGTTTTAATGACACTAAATTCCATGAATAACTACATTATTCAGTATGTAGGCTTGCAATAAACTGTCCCTGTCTGCTCTAATGGCACCATTTAGTTCATCACTGGTCTGAAATACTAGAATGGCTTAACTGTTCTCCTGCCATGGCCTCTTGATTTTCCTTCTTGGCCCATCCTATTCCAATGGGTTATTGCCCCGTTAACATTGTTTTCCTCATATCGTTCCCTCATTCAAAAGCCTCAAAGAGCTCCTGAGTGCCTGTAGTCCCGTCCCTCAGGTTGGCATGCAGGGCTAGCTAACTTACGGACCACTCAGTACACCCGGAGCCATTACAAGATGTGCTGTGCTCAGCACTGTGCTAGTACATGGACGTCTCATGCGGAAATGAGCTTTCGTAAATGAGCTTTCCCAGCTCCAAGCTCAACGTCTTTCCTCTCCTCATTCCAAATCCTACTTATGGCCTAGAGATCCCTTTCCCACTTTAGCCTATTTTATCTTTTCAGAAATATTTCTGTAAATATTTACTGAGTTTTTGCCTTAGTAGCATTCAGTGTGAAAGAATATCAGTATTATCCCGCATTCCCATTTCTCTGTTTTGTGTCTGTTTCAAACTCTCTGGAAGGCAGTAAGTTCCTTAAGGGCCGTGTTTTCCACGTGGTATGCTGCATATGTAAGTTTCTCTCTCACGTTTTACATTTTTAATAGTCTGCAGTCTGTTGTGGGACTGTGCTCTGTTTGCATGAATGCACGCAGCGAATGAAATGTACCAGGAAACTTTTAAACTTTGTTTCACACAAGGTCAATTCTCCATGTTTGAAGGGCATCTAAATGCAGAGACACGGGACCATGAACTGCAAAGGTGCCCTGCAGCATGGAGAAGTGACTTATTTTTATAGTGTGGCTCTTATGCAATACCAGAAATTGAATTAATTTCTAGTTGGAAAGATATTTGTTTCTACAATGAAAGTTGCAATCGTTATATATACAACTGTATACCGAACTAATGCAGTATCAGCAACAAAAAATACAGTAATTCACAGGCATGCTACTTTCCAATATTGAACAGAAACATGTGGTTAAAAAATACTTATTCTTAAAGGGGGAAGATTTTCATGGACCTGGTTCTTTCTAATTTAAAGAGATCTATACATTATCTAATAGATTTGAGTTCAAAACAGCTAGGTAATGGTGATCTTGTGTCCTAAAAAGTTATTAATATGTAAAGAAAAATAGGTACTACATATAAGTTTATACATATTAGATAAGGAACCCCTGAGAACTTTAGAAAAATTTCCTGAGGAAATGAAAAACAACTTGGTAAAATGTAAATCTTTAAATGGACATATTCAAGTTGAAGTATGAGGAAGCAGAACTACTGGGTGTGTATGGGTGTCAGAGAGTAAGAGAGATAAGAGAGGGCAGTAAAAAAAAAAACAAGTAGAAAGGAAATAGAGTTCATTCTTATATAAAAGGAAGAGAAGTTAAAAAAATGAGAAGAAAAAAATCAGAAGAGGCTATTTTTGATACGATGTACAAAGAGCACAACAGCAGCAGTTTCTAAGCCATACCTTATGACCTTTAGGTAGTTTCCAAATGGGTCTCTCTCTACCTGGATCCAGCCAGGTGGGAATTTTAGACCCGAGCCTCTGAGGCTCCACCCATCTGCCCGTGGAGCCTGCCCTGTAGCAAACCTTCCCCCTTTCGTCACAAGGCCCCCGCCTCTTGCCACAGTGACAGCGTGCACAGGTCGCTGGGACTCGGAGGTAACGAGGTAACGTGCAGAGGGAGGTGGGACTATCCAAGCTGTACAGCTTCTACCTTTGAGCTCGAGGATCAGAGAGGTCACACAGACACGGACGGTGCTCCATTCTCATGCTGTGTTTAAACTCATCATGTTTGTATGATTATGTGGAAACCTGATAACATTTTAACCATTAAAAAATTAACAGCAAACAGTTGACAGAATCTTTATTGTAAACAGAGGTCATTAACAGTTGTTACAAACTGAACTGAAACTCCAAGTTAGCAATCTCAATCAGATTGACAGGTTTCCTTTTGTTTGGCGTAACTTGTCATCTTTGCACCTGAAGCACTTTTGAAAAATATTGCTAAAATTATCAGCATATCAATGGTCTCCTTTATGTCAAGTTTAGCACCAGAACATTCTTACTCTCTTAAGAAAACTCATTCCAAACTAGGTAGAACTTCCACCTTTTATCATCAAAGTTATTACACAAATTTATTTTTTACAATGCAAAAGAATACAAATCATATATTTTAAATATTACAGACCATTTATGGGCCGTCCCCACCTTGTGTTGTTTTGCATTTTCCTACCTGCTCTAAAGTTCTTTTATTTCATGTGTCCCCCTGACCACTGCAATCCATCTCTGAAAAGTTATTAATCTGTAAAGAAAAACTGCACTAGCCACCTCCCTCAGCCTGCTGCTAGTCACAGCAGTGCTCAGCGTAGGGGAGGAACAGCTGGTAAAAAGAGGAACGTTAACATTTCAGTTTATAGAAAAATACCATCTGGTGGTGAGAATGAGTAGCTGAAGCTTTACTGTTATGCAAAATAGGTCACAGGTAAAAAGGACGGTTTGTTCTTGATCTGCTCTCCAGTGAATTTTCCACTCTACATTTTAGTGAAAGGCACGGACGACCTTCAAAGTGTCCTCAAATACTATCTATACCTGTTACCTTAACAATCAGTTCTATAAATCATCAAAATATCCTCTAATGTCAAAAGCACTTAATGGAGATGTATCAAAAACAGAAGTATTTCTCACAGAGGACAAAAATAGATATTTCATGAATTATAGTCAATAAATAAAACATTGTTAAGATAGTGTTTTGTAGTTTTGTAAAAATATTTAAAGAAATATTCAAAACAAATCTAAATAGAGCAGACAAGTGATGAATGTAAAATTTAAAAATATACTGAGCATCCGAATGAAAATGTCAATGATTTTTTTCCTGAATATCACTCAGATGTTAATTGGTACTGAATATATTAAAATAGGTTCTGAATATCACTGCAACTATAATACTGAGGTCATAAATTTCATTCTTTTTTCTTCATTTAAAAACTGCACTCAGTATTGTATAGCAAGTCAGTTTCTATTTTAGTATACTTTAGGACACTGTTCAAAATCTCCAAGGCATTTGGTTGTTCTATCAGAGAGAACTGTAATATACTGAATGCAAATTGTTTTTGTATTGATTTTCCTATCCAAGTGTCTATACCAGAATGCAGGCTGGGGCCTACGATTTATCACTGTTGCCTCCTTCCAGCACACTACTTCAAAGTCTCTGTCCCTGATACTGTGCATGTCTTAATAATGCCAGAGAGTGCCTTTCAAGTTGAATAGAAAACACATTAGAAATCACTGACTTGAGGGCTGAAAATCATTACAGTGGGTGGCAATGTTAGAACAGAGATCAATTCTCTACTTAACACTGATGTGTATTATTTTCTGCATTGCACCCTTAGTCTAGTGCTTCCAACGTCTTTCACGGCCTGGCACACATTGGAAGGGGTAGTAATTATATGGTGCACACTGGGGTGAGCCCACCAGCCATTCTGAACAGCGGAACTTGCCACTTCTTACTGTGCTGCCGGGGGCTGAGGGTGTAAGTGTTTGGCAGCCCTTTTCCCCAGTTCAGGTCCTCCCGTGCGCCAACGGCGCACCAGTCAGGACACTGGGTAACCCATAACCAGGCCAATTTGACATTTTGGAACTGGCTTAGGAGAGTTTAAAATCTGAAAGGATTGGCTTTTTTTTTTTTTTTAAACAAAACAAAACAAAACAAAACATGAGGCTGATTGGTTTATTTTTTAACCAGAGTAAGTATACCTGCTTGGTTTCTTTTTTAAAATTCATTGTCTAAAGTTGATTTGATTCTTATCTGTAAGTCTGAATTAGTCTTTGTTTATCATTGTAGAGTTTTAAATAATTGAAACCAATGCATTAAGTGAAAATAACAAGGTATTTGGTAGCAAGTGTCTCTAGGCTTGAATCCCAACTCTGCTATTTTCTACGTGAGATCAGGCAAGTTTCTTAACTTTCTGATCCTCAATTTCCTAATGGTAAAAATCGGAACAATACTGTCTACTTACAGAGCTCGAGTGAGAATTAGAGAGAGTACCCACGCAACGCCTGTGTATAAGAAGCTTAATAAATGACAACTGTCATCATTATCTAAAAGTTAAAGCTAGGATGGTATTTCAATTTCTACCACATGGTGAACCGTTAATATTTTTAATATTTAACAAGTAAACATTCTATTACAGAGTATTCTTCCTAGTGCAAAACTAAGGAACCACAGTCTTTTACCACCTCACATAAAAAGGTGTCGTGAGAATGTGGCCGAAAGTTAATCCACTAAAAACCTGTCTTGCCTCTTAGAAGCCAAAAAAAGAGCATGTAACATTTATTGACAGTGTACCTTTCAAACTTCTCAAGGGGGTCCATGCCCACAGTTACCAAAAGCTTACTTACAGTGGATCTCACAGTTGCTTCAGCCCTTTTTCTTTTAGACAAGGAACAGTGGAGTTTTAAAAACACTTTTAAAAAATTTGGATTTTATTCACTTCTGATAATTATTTTAGAAAAAATTAACTTGAAGATCAGTGCAACTTAATGAAAGGTCTATTAGAATTTAGGTTCTCTGAGACTGTTTTAAATATGGAGATTATAATAGATACAATAGTGTTCTGCAGATAAAATAATTACCAGTATCACAAACTCTGTAAAAACATAATTGCATGCACACTCCTTAAAAAAAGTCAAGTCAAGATATGAACATAGTGAAGACCTCTCCAGTTCTTCTAATGAGTGTTCCCACAGGGGTGGTCCGAGACTTGGCAGCCCATGTTCTGGCCTGTCACTTGCACTCTGAAGAGAGTCCCATCGGCACACATGCAGAGCTTGTAGCGCACCCACTCCCCAGCACCAAGCTGGTCCCCACTGGAGGAACTAGGCAGGCGAGTGGTGCTGACCATCACGGTTCCATTCAGGATGATGCTGTTTTCCTAGGAGGAGAATAATAACAAGAGCTATTTACCTCCACAAATGGGGATACAACAAGTTTAATAAACAGAACTTACTGGAATATTAACAAGAAGGCAGTAAGGGAGAGTGAAGTTGTGACCAAAACGACAACACAGAAACCAAAACTAATGTCAAGACTGAATCAGTGACCTCTTAGTACTAGTTTACAACATACGCCAATACATCTGCTACACAATTTACTTCTCCACTGGTTACAATTACATCAGAATTCCTAAGTGCATAATGAGGCTGATGTTGATAAGGTCTCGGACCAGTTTATTTACTTCCTGAGAGTTCTCACAGTTACTGCTTGGTAAGTTTCTGATGATGCTAAGAAAAGAATTCTCCCCTAGAGAAAGTTTACTTTAATTCCCACTGTTTCTGCATCACACAGATTCAAGCCGTGTGCTTCCGAGACCAGGTGCCCCCAGGAACTGCCTGGCAGGTCTCCTCCGCAGTTCCAGGCACTTTCTTGTGGCACAGACCCTTTCTATCTCCCTTCTTTGTTCTCTGCTTCCTTTTCTTCTTTTCATTCATTCAACCAACAATTATTAAATGTCCACCCCGTGTTGGCACACTATTCTAGGTGCTGGGGATACAGCAGCCAACAGACAGGTAAAATCCAGGTTCTGCAGCAGCAGCTGGCATTTAAGTGGGGAGAGGCAGACAATACACACACAAACAGGGAAAACTAACAGAGCACCATCTGAGAAAAGTCAGCCAGGGTACTCGAGAGTGGCCAGGCAGGGTTCGACTTTACACAGGTGGTTGGGGAAGGCCTCTCTGATGAGGTCAAAGTCCAAAGGAAACTGGGTCATGTGAAGGAGTGAGCCATGTGGGTTAATGGGGAAGGAAATGGTACCCCAAGGGCTGCAAGGGGAAGATGTGCCTGGGGTTCAGGAACAAGGAGGAGGTCAGTGTGGCTGAAGCAGAGAGACTGAGGGAGTAGACTGGTAAGAGATGAGTCAAAGAAACAAGTAGGGGCCACAATGTAAGGCTGGGGAACGGACTTTGGCTCTTACTCTGAACTAGATGGGAAGCCATTTGTAGAGTTCTGAATAGGGAAGTGATATGATCTTTTGAAAAGGATCACTCTGGCTGGTGTATGGAGAACTGACTACAGGGTGAAAGGGGAGTCAGAGACCCTTAGGAGGCTGCTCAACAGTGCAGGCAGGAAATGGTGCTGGTGGCGGTGGCAGTGGCAGAGCCTGAAGGCTTTGCTGATGGACTGTTGTGTTTGAAATGCCTGTTAGATAGTAAAGTACAGAAAGTAGTTGGATATGTGAATCTTAGTTCAAAGGAAAGATTAAAGCAGGGATTTGAGAACCATCAACTTATAGAGGGTATTTAAAGCAATGAGAGAAAGTTGGTTATGAAGTAATGAGAATGACTCATTGATCAGGAAGTGGACTAAATGTAGTCCAATTTTGTTCCAATGCTGCCATCGTGTGGTCATTTAATTTTATTTTCTTTAAATTGCTAGTGCAGTTATTTTTAAAAGCGGTTTTGTAAAATTCTAATGATTAACTATACACTTAAAACTAACCATTAATATTAACTAAATTACAAAGCTAATTATCTTTTAAATATTGGCCTTTATTTCTTTACCTGTGGAAAAACAGATATGTATGTATATTACAAATTATTTTAATAACTGTCATATTAACAACAGTTAGAACTTCCAGGTAGAAAAAAAAAAAAAGACTGAGGTCACTTGCTAATGGCTATTTGCAAGTCTATCACACCTATTGCTGCTTTGAGTTTCTAGTGCAGACAACAATGCTCCTACTGTGACCATACTTCAACACTATTCATTTAGAAGAATGTAAAAAACACCCTGCATTGCTATTGAATTTTTGACAAGAATCACATTTTATGTCGATCTTTTTTATTCAGAGACTAGAGGCCTGGTGCACAAAAATTTGTGCACTCGGGGGGGTCCCTCAGCCTGGCTTGTGCCCTCTCGCGGTCTGGGACCCCTCGGGGGATGTCCACTTGCTGGCTTAGGCCCGCTCCCCTAGGCTGGCAGTCAGACATCACTCTGGCAGCCCAGGAGCCCTCAGGGGATGTCCACTTGCCAGTGGGGAGCAGGCCTAAGCTGTAGTCAGACATCCTTAGCGCTGCTGAGGAGGCAAGAGAGGCTCCCACCACCACTGCTGTACTGGCAGCTGTCAGTCTGGCTTGTGGCAGAGCAGAGCTCCCCCTGTGGGAGTGCACTGACCACCAGGGGCAGCTCCTACATTGAGCGTCTGCCCCCTGGTGGTCAGTGTGTGTCATAGTGACCATTCATTCCCAGTGGTTCTGCTGTTAGGGTCAATTTGCA
The DNA here is from genome assembly GCA_004026665.1 of Murina feae. Classification (NCBI taxonomy): domain Eukaryota; kingdom Metazoa; phylum Chordata; class Mammalia; order Chiroptera; family Vespertilionidae; genus Murina; species Murina feae. The sequence continues at coordinate 789 of PVJC01018094.1, read as the reverse complement.
TATTACCCTTTTATTATGTAGGATAGAGGCCTGGTGCATGGGTGGGGGCTGGCTGGTTTGCCCTGAAGGGTGTCCCGGATCAGGGTGGGGGTCAGACTGGGGTTCCTGGCCAGCCTGGGTGAGGGGCTGAGGGCTGTTTGCAGGCTGGCCACAGCCCCTTCAGGGTAGGGGTCCCCTCTGGGGTGCCTAGCCAGCCTGGGTGAGGGACTGAGGGTTATTTTCAGTCTGGCCAAGCCCCCCAGCAGGGACCCTCACCCCATGAGGGTGTGGCCAACCTGGGTGAGGGGCTGATGGCTGTTTGCAGGCTGGCCACAGCCCCCAGCCACCCAAGCTCCCAGCGAGGCTGGCTGGAAGCTGGTATCTGGGGTTTATTTATCTTCTATAATTGAAACTTTGTTGCCTTGAGTGGAGACCACAGCCTGCCTAGGCAGGCAGCTTCCTCCATTGCAGGGGCAATGAAGCCTCCTACTTGCTCCAGCTCCATGGCTTCTATAATTGAAACTTTGTTGCCTTGAGCAGAGGCCACAGCCAGCCTAGGCAGGCAGCTTCCTCCATTGCTGGGGCAACAAAGCCTCCTGTTTGCTCTAGCTCTGTGGCTGCTGGCCACCATCTTGGTTGGGTTAATTTGCATGTAGTCGCTCTGATTGGCTGGTGGGCATGGCTTGGGATGTAGTGGGAGTGATGCAATTAGCATATTACTCTTTTATTAGATTAGATTGGAATATTGCTTTAGGGGGGAAAAGCTGTTTATGAAAGTAAAGGAACTTAATTTGTTAAAGTTTATTTTTT